>PITA01015516.1:0-28298 GCA_004023965.1 Spilogale gracilis
AATTTTTTAAGGAATCTTCACACTGTTTTCCAAAGCGGCTGCACCAGTTTACATTCCCACCAACAGTGTAAGAGCGTTCCCCTTTCTCCGCAGCCTCTCCAACACTTGTTTCCTGACTTGTTAATTTTGGCCATTCTGACTGGTGTAAGGCGGTATCTCAGTGTGGTTTTGATTTGAATTTCCCTGATAGCTAGTGACGTTGAACATTTTTTCATGTGTCTGTTAGCTGTTTGTATATCTTCTATGGAGAAGTGCCTCTTCATGTCTCTTGCCCATTTTTTGATGTGTTCATCATCTTTTTGGGTGTTGAGTTTGAGTAGTTCTTTATAGATCTTGGATACCAGCCCTTTGTCTGTATTGTCATTTGCAAATATCTTCTCCCATTCTGTGGGTTGCTTCTTTGTTTAGTTGACTGTTTCCTTTGCTGTACAGAAGCTTTTAATTTTGATGACGTCCCAGAAGTTCATTTTCGCTTTTGTCTCCTTTGCCTTCAGAGACATGTCTTGAAAGAAGTTGCTGTGGCCGATGTCAAAGAGGTTACTGCCTATGTTCTCTTCTAGGATTTTGATGGATTCCTGCCTCACGTTGAGGTCTTTCATCCATTTCGAGTTTGCCTTTGTGTGTGGTGTAAAAGAATGGTCTAGTTTCATTCTCTTATACGTAGCTGTCCAATTTTCCCAGCACCATTTATTGAAGAGACTGTCTTTTCTCCACTGGATATTTTTTCCTGCTTTGTCAAAGATGATTTGACCATAGATTTGTGGGTCCATATGTGGGCTCTCCACTCTGTTCCATTGGGCCAGTACCATGCTGTCTTGGTAATCACAGCTTTGTAATTAAGCCTGAAGTGAGGTAATGAGATGCCCCCAGCTTTGCTTTTCTTCTTCAGCAATTCCTTAGCGATTCGGGTCTTCTTTGGTTCCATATAAATTTTAGGATTGTTTGTTCCAATGTTTTGAAGAATGTTGGTGGAATTTTGATCGGAATGGCATTGAAAGTATAGATTGCTCTGGGCAGTATAGACATTTTGACAATGTTTATTCTTCCGATCCATGAGCATGGAATGCTCTTCCATCTTTTTTGTGTCTTCTTCAATTTCTTTCATGAGTGTTCTGTAGTTCTTCGAGTACAGATCCTTGACTTCGTTGGTTAGGTTTATTCCTAAGTATCTTATAGTTTTTGGTGCTATAGTAAACGGAATCGATTCTCTGATCATTTATTTTCTTTTCTTTTTTCTCTTCTTTCTTTTTTTTTCTTTCTTTCTCTCTTTCTTTCTTTTTCTTTCAAAATATACAATTAAAATAAATAATATACCTAAAATATAACCTAAACGAGAGCTTATACACTGCATTCTTTACAACAGCTATTTCTGTTTCATTTTAAATCAGTCAGATTTTATGCTGGGTCTTTGGAGTTGACTTTATAGAACAGCAATACTATTAGGCCTAAAGCACACGTTTCCGATCTTGTGGAACTGAGGTAATGTTTCTTATAATATTCAAGAAATGAGACTGCGGAGAAAAACAAAACTATGTATCATTTAAAATATCATTGAAATCAGTATGAACGTTACCTATTGAGTGCACAGAGACTATAAGTTTTATCTCACTCTTGCTTAATTCATTATTTCTACTTTCTAGAGATCCATTTGTAAAAAAATACAACTTCGACATCTAAAAATGGCCGTGTTAGTATGGTAAAAGAGACATTCTCTTCTTAATTTCTATTCCCAGTGAAATTTATGTTTATATGTAGTGACTTTTTTCTATGGAACTTGAATTTTATGTACACTAATTGGTGAATCCTTTCAACATCCTAATGAAATAGGCAGGAAATTTCTGTTAGTGAAAACATGAATGAAAACAAAGTTGTGCTCTATTGTGTATCATGGAAAAGGAAATCTAATGAATGTACAGAAATTGTTAACTAGCTCTTCTCCTCTGTTGAGAACCAAACAAGAGCTTAATTTAATTGGCTTAAAATGTTTTTAAATTATGGTAGGAAATAGACGATAGCAATATATAATATTTTTTTAGTGGTGAGAGTAAAAATAAATCTGGATTAGGTTGCTGAGCCTACAGGAAGCTTATTAACAGTAGAACGCAAAATGATAGGCAAGGGTTGGAAAAATGGGAGGCATGCAAAACACTTTACCACCTTGTCCTATGACTCTTCTTCCCACCTCAGATGGTCAGGCACTTGTATTTGAAATATTCTAGCACAATCCCAAATATCAGGGAAACATTTCTTCTGTAATAGTGGGTTAAGGCCTGTAAATACAGGCGCTACATAATACAACAGTTTATTGGGATTCTTTCCTCATTTTGGAGGAAGGTAAATAAAATAGATTTCAGATGTTATCTTTACATGATTTATAACAGGAGGAAAGTAATTAAATTTTATTTCAAACTCTTCCAGCCCATATTATCTATCTACAGTTTCCCCAAATACATATATTATATAATTTGTATAAATAGTTCAGAGTGCTATGCATTAGCATTCCCGACACCAAAGTATGGTTATACTGATTTGATACAGTGCAGATATATAATTATATAATTTTTCATAACTGTTAATTTAAAAATTTCCTTTATTTCAGAGATATCAATCAAATTAATGAATTCAGAGCCTAGGGGGAAAAGTATTACTCTAACATTAATATGCCTTTCAACATCCCAAAAAGTATCAAAGCAGCTGCTTATGAACATTTTCAAAGTTTTTAATTTCAATCCTAATAATCCCCAAATTTGTGGAGAAGTATATATAGATAAAGATATATATCTTCATCCACAGATACCATCGCAAAAGGCAGGATCATCAATATGATTAAATTTGTTGACTTAATCCAAAGGATTATTATATTCATAACTTCATGTATTCTCAAAAATATAACTTTGGATCCAAACTTTAATTTGAAGTTCTCCAGACATTATGCCTTGCTTTATTTTTCACACATTAGAGTTTGGCCTAATTGAAATTATATAAAATAAAATTAGTAATGTACACTCAGTTTTCATTTATATATTCAGCTCATTGATGTATTCATTTTCTGTAGAGAACAATAAATTTATAGCTTCTGTTTGCAAAATTATTCCACAAATATTCCATTACAGTAAGAGATCCAAGACAACATAAACATTGTTTATCTGTCTCAGTCATTGTTGAGATGGCTTATGATTTTACATAACAGTATTGGATGAGTTTAAGTACTTCTACTAGTTCCATGTCCTTTTGGCAAGGCATACTGAAAAATAGTCACTCAAATATCCTTACCACAAAATCCATTTCTTTTTTTTAAGCCCCTTGACTATTGTCACACTTGGATATTTGTGTTCTAACATGGGAAAGAAAGTCTTTTTCTTACAAAATAATTTCTTAAATTTCTTAAGCAAAAAGAGTACTTAATACATACTTTGGTTGACTTGTTTTATATTTAGCACTTATAAAGAATATAAGCTGTTAAATCTTTGAAAAAATATTGATTAGGAAATTAAGATTATATTTATTTTAAAAGTTTTCTAAATCAGTCTATTCTTCCTTAGTTTAAGAGCATGTTACATATAGTTTTCCATATATATATATATATATATATATATATATATATATATATATATATATATCTGGCTTATTCCACTCAGCATAATCTCTTCCAGCTCCATCCATATATATATATATGGATATATAGATATATATATCAGGATATTTACTCCTACACCAAAGATCAGGCACATTTTCTTTACATGACAAAAACACTGTATTATGGGCAATGTTGTCCTAACATTGAGTGAATAGAATGCTTTCCTTATTTAATTATATCCAATCTCATTCAATCTCCCATCTTTCTCAAGATCTTTCTCCTGAAAAAAAATACCACAGGATAATATGAAGCCAACATAAATAGAGCCAGATAGCAGACACATGAAAAAATGTTCATCACCATTAGCCATCAGGGAAATTCAAATCAGAACCACATTGAGATACCACCTTACACCAGTTAGAATGGCCAAAATTAACAGGACAGGAAACAACAAGTGTTGGAGAGGCTGTGGAGAAAGAGGAACTCTCTTACACTCTTGGCGGGAATGCAAGTTGATGCAGCCACTTTAGAAAATAGTGTGGAGATTGTTTAAAAAATTAAAAATAAAGCTTCCATCTGACCCTCTAACTGCACTACTGAGTATTTATCCCAAAGTTACAGATATAGTGAAAAGAAGGGCCATAGGTACCCCCATTGTACATAGCAGCAATGTCCACAGTTGCCTAAGTGTAGAAAGAGCCAAAGTGCCCTTCAACAGATGAATGGATAAAGAAGATATGGTCCATATGTGCAATGGAATATTACACCTCCATCAGAAAGGATGAATACCCAACTTTTGTAGCAACATGGATGGGGCTGGAAGAGATTATGCTGAGTGAAATAAGCCAAGCAGAGAAAGTACCATATGGTTTCACTTACTTGTGGAGTATAAGGAGTAACATGGAGGACAGTGAGAGAAGGAAAGGAAATGTGAACTGGGGTAAATCAGAGAGGGAGATGAAGCATGAGAGACTGTGGACTCTGAGAAACAAACTGAGGGTTTTGGAAGAGAGGGGGGTGGGGGATGGGTGAGATTGGTGGTGGGTATTGAGGGAACGAATTACATGGAGCACTGGGCATGGGCCATAAACAATGAATCTTGGAACACTGAAAAAATAAAATAAATGAGAACTAAAAAAAAAAAAAAAAAAAAAAAAAAAAGATAAATAGAGCCAGAAATGAGATCTATGTGTTTGATTCAATCAACTGTTTGGGACAATAACATAAAATCATTCCATTTTTCAGTTTGTTCTGGTTATCTTTCTGGCACAAGAATATCCAAATGTGGCTGTCCAAAAATTTCCAATATTAAGACAAAGCCAAGCTACTTACCCTGGTCTGTAAGACACATCAGAATCTGGCTCCCACCTACCTTGCCAGCCTTTCATTCCCCAGTGTTCCAGTCCTCCTCCATTAATGCAACTGGAATTTTATCTCCTAGCGGTTCCTTAACCCTATTGTTTTCTGTCATTATGTATATACTCATTAAGATTTGCTTCAACCTGGAAAGTCCTTCCAATTTTTTCTCACCAAGTGATTTCTTACTTATATTTTAAAAGTCTCTTGAATTTTGAAACATTCTCTCACACTACTCATCTTCACAAGTAGAATTAGGTTTTCTTTCCTCTATAATTCTCACAGCTTTATTAATATTTCTATTATGAAATATCATTAAAATATGTATCTAATACAATGTACTTCTTAAATAATGTATCTATTATATGATATACATTTTTCCCTATGTTTATGAACCCCTTAGCTATGGAATATTTTAATTTCCCATAGAGCCACTGTTTATGATTCCTTTTCTTAAAAACAAATCTTATTTCTTAATTTTCTAACTAACTTCTTTCAAACATATTCTTTATAAATGCATAGTGCCTGACACAATTCTTACTACTTGAAAGCACTCAAAGGAAGTTTGGTAAGTGTAGTTTTGTGACATCAGTAACTGAAGGGGTGGCAAGAAATTTTTCTTAAAGGCTTTCTGTAATTAATTAGCCTCTGAATTTAAGCAGAAATACAACTCAAACCACAAGAAAGTATGTATCGTGTTAGATTTCACATGAGAGTGTGGTAAAAGAATCTAAAGAGTCATTTAAAATAACTTCACATTAGATTATACTTGATAAAAAATTTATAGTACATGAAATATAAATTAGCAATGTTATTATTTTTATTTCCTTTAGAGAAAATATGGGGAAAAAAGAAAAAAAATGAAAGCACAAGTAAGTAATTCTTTGTACGTGTTGTTTGGACTTTGAAAGTGTAGTTTATTTCAAATATGAGCCCAATTAAGTAAAAAAAAATGAGAATACCCTATGGACCAGTGCAAAGACTCAAACTTTATACACACACACACACACACACACACACACACACATACATATACATCTATATACACATACATACATTATACATATATATATATATACACACACAGATATACATACACAAACACTTATTTATTTATTTATTTATTCGATTTTCCAAACTGGTTTCATTTGCTTACTTTACAAAAGAGAGAAACTAAAAGTGGAAATAATACAGAAAACTGTTTTTATGTTTCTTTAACATATGTTTTGCCTTTAAAGATTTACACCATTCAACTAAGTAATTTTCTTTTTTTTTTAAAGATTTTGTTTATTTATTTGAGAGAGAGATAGCATGAGAGAAGGCATGAGTTAGGGGAGAGGCAGATGGCGAAGAAGAGGCGCACTCTCCCTTAGCAGGGAGTCCAATGCAAGGTTCAACCCCAGAACCCTAGGATCATGACCTGAGCCAAAAGTAGACATCTGACTGAGCCATCCAGGTGCCCCTCAACTCAGTAGTTTCTAACATAACTTAGTAGCATAGACTCAAGGTCATTTGTAAAGCAAAAATTTCATGGGGGCAGTGATTAAACTGTGATTAAACTGGCAGTGATTAAACTGGCAGTGATTAAACTGAAAAGAGTGTTTCTCAGGTCTCTTTTGTTTTTCTTATGTATGCTTTCCACTCCATTTCCTTGCAAATGATGTTATAGAAAATGATCACCACTCAGAGCAAACAGTTTTCTTTGACATGGGAAAACTAATGAGTACACAGAAATCTACCATATTCTCTCTGAGAAATTTTAGCCCTGTGTATTATGAAATTTTTGGTTTTGGACTCTTGAATATCTAATTAGAATTTTCATCCTATAAACTGTGTGAGTTTATCAGAATGGCATAAAGTTACTCATTGCATGCTCTCTGGAGAAAAGAGGGAATGATCTTTCCCAATGAAGACAAGGCTAATAATGGAAATCAAATGTAATCAAATCTATGGTAGTGCGTTTTCTAGGAAAACATTTTGTCAAGTTAAAACATTATCTAATTAACTGTCAGGACCATAATGTGGCACATGACAGAAGTTAGTCTTGGACACACTTTGGGTAATAAAGTATTTGAGTTTTTCACTCTTCTACGTCTTAACATAGAATAATTTTAATCATTCATTTAAAAATCATTTATTAAGATCCTGGTATATTGTTAAGTGTTATACTTCTGCCTTCAAGGAGCTCAGGATCTGAAAGAGAGCTAGACAGGAAAACCAATAGCAGTAGAACAAAGTAGTGATTGCTTTGAGGAGTCTAGGCCTAGAGTTCAATAAGAGCACAAAGAGGAGAACTTAACATGGCTTAAAGTAAAGGCAAAAAGGCCTGAGAAAGCTATTCTCAGCAAATCTAGATTACTTGAAGGATAAATGGGAGTTCACCAGATGGAGAAGAGAAAGGAAAACTTGCAGACTGCATGAAGAAGCATGGACAAATCTGAGAGATATTTGAAGGCGAAAGAGCACTGCTAATCAGATGTGAAAGATGAGAGGGAAAAAGGCTAAAAAGAAACAAAACAATCTCATTTTCTGTATTTGTGTAATCTTATTAGCACTTACTATATGCCAAGCCAAATATTAGGTAGGACTAAAGCATAAAAATAAGAACAATAGGGGAGCCTGGGTGGCTCAGTTGGTTAAGCGACTGCTTTCGGCTCAGGTCATGATCCCAGAGACCGGGGATGGAGTCCCACTAGGGGACTCCCTGCTAGGCAGAAAGCCTGCTTCTCCCTCTCTCACTCACCCTGCTTGTGTTCCCTCTCTGGCTGTGTTTCTCTCTGTCAAATAAATAAAATCTTTTAAAAAAAAGAAGAAGAACAATATATGGTCATTGTTTTAAAAACATTGTTAGTGTTGGGGTCATGGGGAGGTGGTACAAGAAGACTTTCTAAAAGCAAATGAAATTGCAATATTGTAATTTAAAATAAGAAGTGTATTTGGTCTTCATTCTATTTCTGGCAGGTAGCTCCTAAAACTCTTGGAATTTCCTAAGCAATGAGAAAGATTAAAGAAACTTTTGTTATGTTAATGAGGTAACTGTTGGACCTCACCTAAAGATGGGGGCTGGTTGCCAGTGGAACCAACCAGGTGATTAGAAGGTTGGGAATTTCAGACCCATCCCCCTTGCCCCGGAGGTATCCAACACCAATGGCCAATGATTTAATAATTCATGCTTATGTAATGAAACCTCCATAAGAACCAAAAAGGATAGGTTTAGAAGAGCTTCCAGGGTGAAGATTTGAGGAGAGTGGTGTGCTTAGAGAAAGTCTGGAAGCTATGTGCTCTTCCTCCATGCCTTGACCTATGTATCTCTTCCACTAAGCTCTTCCTGGCTTACATCCTTTTATAATAAACCAGAGATCTAGTAAGTAAAATGTTTCTGAGTTCTATGAGCCACTCTAGCAAATTAATCAAACCCAAGAAGGGGATTGTATGACATCTCAGATTTATATCCAGTTGGTCAGAAGCCCAGGATTGGTATCTAAAGGGGTGGAGGGCAGTCTTGCAGGAGTGAGCCCTTAACCTGTGGGATCTGATGTTATCTACAGATAGATAGTGTAAACATTTAGTTAAATTGTAGGATACCCCACTGGTGCTGGAGACTTGCAGGGTGTTCTGGGGAAACACCATCACTACCACCACCACCACCAAATTGGAATTAGGGCCCAGAACCCCTTGGCAATGAAATGTGGCATGGTATAATTCTTAGAATAAGCAGTCAGTATACAAGAAAGATTGGGACCAATACAATCTGAGTAAAAACTAAGGAATAAAGTTGTTGATTCAAGGTACCATTCCCCTTCTTTCCCACTGCTAAACCTAAAGAGATCACAGCAGTCATCCCTGCTAAACCCTGAATTGTAGTTCAAACAATATGCCAAGCAACCATAGCCAACAGAAATTGGCACATAGATAAATCCTATGTACACACCAGCTTGAAAATTTTCAAAGAAAAGGGAGAGAAGTGATGTGGGAGTTAAACATCAGAAAAAACATAGGAAGAACCCTTGAGATAATGACTAAAACTGGTTCTTTCTCCTAAGTGGTAGGAGGCACAGAAGGAAAAGGAAGATCCTCGAATGGAAGGGTTCACTGCCTTGGCCTATGCCAGCTTTCTGTATAATCTATCCCTAGAAGAGAACTGGTGAGAGCTCCATGGGCCACACATATCTTTTATTCTATGGCAAAGACCAGAAATGGGGGAAAAAGAGAATGAGAGAGATTCCAAGAACCAGAGAAAGGAGCCGCAAGAAAAGGTTTATGCTGCCTAAGTGGGAATAAAGGCAAAAGTAAATTACAGAGTTCTTATCATGAATGGCACCAAGGGCCTGTGGGACCTGATGGGGAAGGAAGCCAGGCTTCCTTGTTCCTCAGTATAAAGTAATCTTGCTCTGGAAAGAGAACGAAATGTTCATCAATTATATTAAAGTAGATGGACTTCTTAAAAATTCAGGATTGTTTGCCAAAACCAAATGGAAAACAGAAATTCAAAGCAAGGTGATCTCATTGGCAAAATCCCAGCCCTATCATTAACTCCCAGCAGCTGACAGTTATACATCAGCATGATGTTGATGGGGAGATGGGTGAGAAAGAGGAGCTCAATGGGGGATGGGGGGGGGGAACAAAACAGAAAAAGCTTATAAGTTCTTTCCCCTCCAACATTTTCCAATATGGAGAAAGACATCTCCCTTTCCCCTTCTATTTAATAGGCATTGGTATCAATTAGAGTCAGTGAATTGCTAAGTTACATCCTTCAGGATTTCTTTCATATACCTACTTGAGATACATGCTCCTTAATCTTAGACACTACAATTTATTAAGCTTAAAATCAGCCAAATGTTGTTAATTTCTGAGACTGAATTTGAATAATCATTTTCTTTCTGTAAGATTGGAATTGTAATTCTAAAGCTTGAAACATCAAGTCAGTGTTTTTCAAGTTATCTGTTGGGCAAAGTCAAATCCAAAAAATCAGCTGATTTGCCTTAGTTTATAGAACACATTAGTAGTAACACTAGGGCTAGAATCCAGGACTTTTGGCATCTGTTACACTATAAAATTGAAGAAAATGAACACTTTGGCTTTGAGTAAATTTTCAAGAATAGGGCTTAGAAAGCTAGCTAGTGGGTAGTCTAACAGCATTTTGTCATTATATTGTTTTAATAAGATCTATTAGGTGATGATGTAACTAAAATAGCAGAAATGATAAGCATGTACAAACATTAATCATGATTCAAATTATTTTAGGGTATCATACAAAGTTTTAAAATATCCTCTTAGAATGGTTGTCATATGAAGTAAACTTAGTTTACTTAAAAAAAAAAAACAATGGGGGGATGGGTAGCAAAAGCTTTCTCACCTATAAGTAGGAGAATCAGACAGCCTTCCCATTGAGATCAGGAACAAGACAAGGATGCCCACTCTGGCCATTATTGTTCAATATAGCGTTAGAAGTCCTAGCAATAGCAGACAACAAAAAGAAATACAAGGCATTCAAATTGGCAAAGAAGAAGTCAAACTCTCTCTTCATTGATGACATGACACTTTGCATGGAAAACCCAAAAGACTCTACCCCCAAACTACTAGAACTCATACAACAATTCAGTAATGTGGCAGGATACAAAATCAATGCCCAAAAATCAGTTGTGTTCTTATACACTAACAATGAAAATATAGAAAGGGAAATCAGAGAACAAGTTTCATTTACTATAGCACCAAAACCCATAAGACACCTAGGAATAAACCTAACTAAAGACGTTTAGGATCTGTACTCGAGGAACCACAGAACACTCATGAAAGAAATTGAAGAAGACAAAAAAAGATGGAAGACCATTCCATGCTCATGGATCAGAAGAAAAAACATTGTCAAAATGTCTATACTGCCCAGAACAATCTATACTTTCAATGCCATTATGATCAAAATTCCACCAACATTTTCCAAAGCATTGGAACAAACAATCCTAAAATTTATATGGAACCAAAAAAGACCCCAAATTGCTAAGGAAATGTTGAAGAAGAAAAACAAAGCTGGAGGCATCACGTTACCTGATTTCAGGCTTTATTACAAAGCTGTGATCACCAAGACAGCATGGGACTGGCACAAAAACAGACAAAGAGACCAATGGAACAGAGTAGAAAGTCCAGATATGGACCTTCAACTCTGTGGTCAAATAATCTTTGACAAAGTAGGAAAAACTATCCAGTGGAAAAAAGACAGTCTCTTCAATAAATGGTGCTGGAAAAATTGGACAGCTACCTATAGAAGAATGAAACCTGACCATTCTCTCACACCACACAAAGATAAACTCAAAATGGATGAAAAACCTCAACATGAGGCAGGAATCCATCAAAATCCTGGAAGAGAACATAGGCAGTAACCTCTTTGACATCGGCCACAGCCACTTCCTTCAAGACATGTCTCCAAAGGCAAAGGAGACAAAAGCGAAAATGAACTTCTGGGACTTCATCAAAATAAAAAGCTTCTGCACAGCAAAGGAAAGAGCCAACAAAACAAAGAGGCAACCCACAGAATGGGAGAGGATATTTGCAAATGACACTACAGACAAAGGGCTGATATCCATGATCTATAAAGTACTCCTCAATCTGACTGGTATAAGGTGGTATCTCAGTGTGGTTTTGATTTGAATTTCCCTGATAGCTAGTGACGATGAACATTTTTTCATGCGTCCATTACTATTTGTATATCTTCTATGGAGAAGTGCCTCTTCATGTCTCTTGCCCATTTTTTTGATGTGTTCATCTTCTTTTTGGATGTTGAGTTTGAGTAGTTCTTTATAGATCTGGGATATCAGCCCTTTGTCTATAGTGTCCCAAATTTTGTAGCAACATGGACTGAATTGGAGGATATTATGCTGAGTGAAACAAGCCAAGCAGAGAAAGCCAAATATCATGTGGTTTCACTTGTGGAGCATAAGGAGTAATATGGGGGACAGTAGGAGAAGGAAAGGAAATGTGAATTGCAATAAATCAAGGAGTGGAGTGAAACATGATAGACTTTGGACTCAGAAACAAACTGAGGGTCTTGGAAGGGAGAGGGATGGGAGGATGGGTGAGCCTGGTGATGGGTATTAAGAGGGCACATATTACATGGAGCACTGGGTGTATAGCATAAACAATGAATCTTGGAACACTGAAAAAATAAAATAATGTTAAAAAATAAATAAATAAAAAGAATTTGGGGGAAAAAAGCTAATGTGACTGAAAGAGTTTGCAAAGGAGAGATTAAATTAAAAGAAAATCAGTCCTTGTTACTTTAATCATCAGCATGATGGAATTTTTTTTTTGACAATCACTGTCAATTCGCACGTTAAATCACTATTTAATTATCTAAATTTGAAACAGAGAGTACTATTTTCTTTTACAGAGGAATTAAAAATTAAAACATAGCAAATGATGATTACAATCAGTTACTTTTAGAGCTTCTTTTCGTTTTTTCTCTTGGGTTCTTCAAATTAGAACATATAAAGTGTGGTTTCCAGAAAGGCATGGGGGTGGATCCAGAAGTAGATAGAATGACATATTTTCTCAACAGAAATAAGCACTATACTTCTTAAAGTTAAAGAAAAATAATAATTTTAGATACGAGTCCTCACTAATTTTAGAGAAAAGTGGGCTCCTGCAAATTATAAAATTAGAAGATATATGTAGAATGCCTAAAGGGAATGCATTAGAAATGTAATAGGGAGATTTGGGGGGGTGGTGAGTGTTAGAAAATTTTTAGATGTTCATTTCTTCCAAGGCACTGTCTTCTATTCTGCATTGTTAGTCTTAGCTTTATTCAATGTCTTAGCTAGAAAATGGAAACTTTCCATGCACTTCTCAGATTCTGTGGAGCATGAATGACTGAACATGTTTTAAAATAATTTTTGTGAAAAGTATATGAGGTTCTTCAATTCACTCTTTGCCTCCCAGTGTCCACAGACTTTAGTGTTTGAAGTCAGGGTAATCTAAATGAACAGTTTAGTTTATGAAATAGGATAGAGTGAAGAGAAGGAATATTGAACATGTGTAAGATATAAAATAGCCGTCTGTCCTCTGCCCTTTTTTCTTTACATTCTCACTGAGAGAACTCATCTCCTTGGAATGCCAATAAAATATTGTGGTTTAGACAGAGGTTTTGAGTCAGACCGTATAAATACTAGGATTAAAACTCTAGTTCACGTGACTATGGATAAGTTGCTTTACATTTCTAAGCTTCAATTTTTTAAATATATGAAATGTGAGAGAGAATAGTGATTGGACTTTTTCTATTACATTTGAGTTGCTGGGATGCAATGCTAATAATAAGGGCTCCAATGCCCCTTTGTTATATACTTGCTTTCTAAAATCCCATTGCAGTGGGTGTGTACATATGACCCAATTCTGACAAATAAGGTTCATAAATAATAAATCCTCTTCCTGCGGGTTTTAGTCAGGATCTTTTTTCATGCATAAGAAGACAAAAGTTTGTAAAGAGAGAGCCCTTGCCTTTTTGCTCCCAGTTTCCTATAAATGCATTTGTGTGACCTGGAGTTATGATGGACACACTATAGCCCCACAATGGTAAGTCACAAATACAACCAACACAATGGGAACTTTCAAAGAGAAAAGATGCAGAGTGAGAGATAATGTTCTTGATGACCTCAGTAACTTGCTAAATTGGTCCTAGACTGCTGCTTCCAAACTTCTTCAAATATGAGATAATTAAATGTCTTCAGTGCTTAAGCCATTGTTCATTGAGTTTTCTGTTATTTGCATCCTCACATATTTTTCTTTTGATGAATCATATTGGATTTTGGTGATCCTTATTTTATCACTACAAGAGTGCAAGGAAAGCACCTACTACCACCATGAAACACTATTTAAGAATAATGGGATATTGTCTTATACACTATGTTTGTCCTCTAGATCTTCTGACCCTTCTATTCCATTCTTCTGTGTTTGCCAAAATGCTGACCGTTATGTACTTTCTCAGTGGACTCCCTTGGCCTCAGACTTCCATTTTGTTTCAGTGTATGGGAGTCACCAACAAAAAGATAATAGGGTGGGGGAAAAAAGTAAGAATGAGTACTTACTCCTTCTTTCCCTGTGGGTCGTCATCAGTTGGGATTTTCTTCATCCTGCTGGAAGCCACAGTTGCTGTCAGGTAGCCCCTCCTCTCTCTGAGTTTAATAACTACTTCCTTTCCTAACCTCCAGAGGCTCCCACTCATGACAGTTCCAGGGTACTTTTCTATCTTTATTGGTTTCTCTTATCAGCAGTCTCTTTAGTCTCTTAAATTACCCCATTTCTGTGTGCCATCTGCTTCCTGCTGCAGTTCTGATCTTTTTAAGTAGGAGTATGGGACTTCACATACAAGGCAAGGGTACAAATACAAACTTACTAACTAAACACACAAATTACCAAGAGTGCTACCTTTTGTAAGTGGGATGATACCTATTCCTGGGGGTTATTTTAAGGATTAAATATGAAGGGTCTTAACAGTAGCTAGCACATAATAGATGCTTAATAAATGTAAGTTCTTTCCCCATCCTCTCGACCCACTCTTTCCAGAATTACTGAATAAGAATCAGTTGATTCCAAAGTTACTGATTTTATACAGAAGACCTAAGACCTACCCCTTAAGATGGAGAATAAAGAACAGGCTCAAGTACCTCTGCTTCCCCTTCATTACAGCAATTGCAAAAATCAATAACTAATTACTCAGTTCTGTCCTCATTCAGCTCTAATGTGATTTCAGAATCCTCAAAAAAGCCCTCTAAAAGGCCATTTTCCTCCCACCTCTCTCCACAGACATCTTTGTTTCTAATTGTTCCAGGAACATGAAAGTCCTGAACTAGACCATGAGTGTAACAGACAAGAGTCCACATCTTTAGAATTATCTCTGTCATCCTATAGCAACTATGACTGGAAGCATGTTTTTTTGAGTGGTTAAACAATGAATTGCATATTCAGCCTCTGGCATCATTCTATCCTCTTGGATGCAACTTGAAATAAATAAACAAGCAAATATGGGGACAAAAGAAGAAGCTTGAAAAGTCATTTCTCACAGAGAGTAGGTAAAATGGTTCATTACTTCTCTTGGTCACAGGATGAAAGATGGAGATGAAATACCATAAGATCTGATTAGATTCCATTACATTGCAGAATGAATTCCTTATGCACACTATTTGGGTTTTGATGGTCTTATTTAAGAACTAGTTAGCTATTTGGTAGTACTGATTTACAGGAAAAAAAATTCTAGAAGCAGCACTTGCATTTAAGTAGAAATGCAACACATCTCTCTGATTAAAAAAAATCTGACTACAGTATGAAAAATTGCTACATAGTATTCATTCCACTTACTGCATTGTTGTTTGCATTACATAAGTAGTATAAACAAAACCAAAATTTGGTCCCCAAAAGGGACCAAAATCTTCAGTTTCCCCAAGTGAACTCTAAAAGGGCAGATAATTGATGAGATATTGTAGAGGATGATATTTTTTATGCAACTTATACATTAACTGACATAATAAAAAAAAGTTAGCATTTTGATATAATGGTATATTTCCTAACTTGCAACTGAAAAAATAATCTAAATGACTACTGTGTTTGACCAGCATGTGTGTATGTGTGTTGGTTGTATATGTCTACTTTCCTTCAAGGAATATTAACAAATATGGTATGTGTGGGTATATAACATATCCACAGAATATTTTATAACATTTATGAACACATGTGTAAAGGCAATGAGTTAAGTGCTTTACATAAATAAAAGAACTCAACTGCCATAACATAACATAATAAAATATATATTATTTTCATCTCCATTTTACAGATGAGAAAATCAAGATCCAAAAATGTTATGGAAATTATCCAAAGTCCCAAAGCTTGTAATTGACAATCTTGGCAATCAAAATACAAGGCTTCTATTACAAAGTCATTGTTCTTTCATGCATGTACCATGTCTGATAATCACAAGTGCCAAACAAATAAATACCCATTGCATATAGTAAAAAGAAAGTTAACAAGTAGAAGAAGACTGAGAGCAAATAAAATAATTTCCATTTGTTGAATATTCCTGAATATGTTGACATATGCTATTTCATTCATTTTACATGCAGTATATCAGCAGCCCTTCTATTTTACAGAAGAAGAACCTGAGTCTGAGGAAAGATACAAAACTTATCCATTGCATACAGCTAGTTAATAATGGAGCAGAAATTTAAACCTAGATCTATAGTTATCAAGTATCTATACCAATTTAAGATAACTTTCATGACTTCATTTCATCCTAGAAAGCAACTGTGGAAGAAATAAACTATGTATAACCTCAATACAGGAAATTAACCCATTCTTTACTGCCTGTAATTACTTTTAACTCACCCCATTGTCGTATTTATAAAGATCACACAAAAATATATTTTGATGGGGTGAACATTGGAAGAGAAATGTATTTAAAATCTGCCTTATTGTAAAGACAAATTCAAATTCAGTCAATATTTATTAAACACTTCCTATAGTAAGACATATTACAGAATGCATTCATATAAATTATCTGTCTTATACCCTACAACTATCCTCTGAGGTAGATCATTTCTTGTTCTGTAAAGAAGTAACTGCTCTCAGAGGCTTTCTAGATTTTCAATCCAGTTCTTTCTATTTTATTTTGTTTCTAATTCTTACACATTCACATAAAGGTATGCATTTATAACCATTTAGTTGAGTGACTATAACTATTCCTTCATGTGCTAATAAAGGAGAAAAACAAAGCAATATAGCCCTCTAGTTTTATGGAAATAATTTGGAGTCTAGGCGTGTCCAGATTCTGAAAAGATTTTACTTTTGAGGTTTTGATTACCTCCTACATTATGAAACACATATGAAATTAAAAGAAATACATAGCAAAAACAGTATAGAGTTGTTGAATCACTATGTTGTACACCTGAAACTAATGTTAACACTGTGTGTCAACTATACTCAAAATAAAAAAAGAAGGAGCTATAACAATAAATCTTGTAGAATTTAATTTGCCTTATAATTATCTTTTCAAACCTCTGACTTCTGGAAAATAAATGATGTACCCAGCACAAACTGGTCCCTCAATTAATTAATTAATTAGCTATTTGAGGACTCAAACTGAATATGCTTCATATATTCTTTAGCATCTACAGTGCTGGCAGGTGTGCCTGATTGGCTCAGTTGGTTAGGTGACTGTCTTCGGCTCAGGTCATGATCCCAGAGTCCCGGGATCAAACCCCACATCGGGCTCCCTGCTTGGCGGGAAGCCTGTTTCTCCCTCTTTCACTCCCCCTGCTTATTTTCCCTCTCTGGCTGTGTTTCTCTCTGTCAAATAAATAAATAAAATCTTTAAAAAAATATCTACAGTGTTGGCATAAATGTTTAATAAACACATTTTCATGATATTTTATTTTTAAAAACAAAATGATTTAAAAAATAACTACCTTTATCTTGAATAATAGCAACATTAATTTCATTTCTCTTTGGTGTTCATAGACAGACACAGGAAGAAATATATATTTTCATATTATGCTATAAACACCACTCATGATACCTTATTTTCACACCAGCTTGTGAGGTCATCTGTGTATTTATGTTGCATAATATCATCTCTAAATGTTGTCTTTTGCTCTTTGATTATAATGTAAATTTGTGCACATCACAAAGTTTAGATTGCTTCAAAGAATATCTAGCATAAAAACAAAGTATTACAAAACAGGACAGACAACAAAATTAATATCATTACAAAGACCATCTTGAACTATAGAGCTGTTTTGCCACTTCTATGTGCAATCTACTTCTTGTCATTTTTTTTGCCAAATTAAGCTTTCAATTGGACTATGTAAACATGATCTTTATTCTATTCTTAGTTAATATCCTGTATACCTTCTTAAATTGGCCAGAAGACCAAATTCAACTCTTCTACCACATCTAAGCTTACAACAATACGTTTCAGATGAAATGTCTCTAAATTTAGATGTCTCTAAATACTATGGGCCTATGGTTTGTTTTTTAGCCCAGCAATTTTATAGCAATACTGTAAAGCAATGACTTCAATTTCATATAATCATGTTTGGCACAGATAGTGGCTCTTATCCAAACCTATTTAATTTCACCTTTTAGGAATTATGTAAATATCATATGTCTCTTTTTGAAATTTACCACTACACTATAGTGTTATGTTACTGACCTCATCTCTCATAGACCACACAATGCATAGACCTTAGCATTTGTCTTTTTTGCACTTAGCTCATGTGGTGAGCACCTGAAAACCATTCTTACCACCCACTTTCTCGCCTGTTCTGCCTCTGACTTTTAAATTATGCTTGTTAATTTCTGCAGAGACTTGGCTAACAAGCAGGATGTGATGTACTGTGTGGGGTCATGATCACAGAAGCACAATACCAGGTCAGTGTATGATTTTAACAAAGTGGTTATTTATGATAGTGGGTATGACCAGAATTAAGTAGAACATAAGCGAAGAACTTGTGCAGAGTATTTAGCATTTCCCTTTTGTATTTGTCCATTTTATGGTATAATGAGTAAGCGTATGGTCTCTGGACTCGGGTAGATCTAGGCTGGAATTCCCTTTCTGCTAGTTCTAAGTTGTGTGACCTTGAGAGGATTCTTCTCCTGAGTCTGTTTCTTTATGGAGAAAGTGACAATAATTGTGCCTACCACACAGATTTGTCATGAGACTTACATGAAAAGAGTCACATGAAGCACTTAGCATATGCTTGCCTCACAGTAATTGCCCAACAAAGAACAACTGTTGTCATTATTGTCACTATTGTTGATGTTATTGGTTGAGGTTTTTTTTGGGGGGGAGGGAGGGGTTTTTATGATTAAAATGGCCTGGATGATCAATAAGATTGGGCCCAAAACAGAAACAAAGCACATTAACCAAATATCAACTAACTTTGGACTTTAACTTCTCCTTTAGAAATTCCACTGTTTCTTTATTTATGTTTTAAATGTTTCCCAAAACATTTTTGGGAAACAAAGTGTAAAAACAAAGTACCAATTTACATATATTGATAAATCATACTCCCTGTGTCCCTTCGTCATCTTCCAATGTGCCTTTCCCTCTTCTCTACACTTCGGCATATAATCCTATTATTCTGGCCAAATGCTACAGCTGAAATAAAAGTAGTAACTAGCTGAGCAGATAAGTATCAATAACCATACAATGAGAACAAGAGTAACTCTAACTCTAAGACTTACCAGCTATATGATCATTAGCAAGTTACCTAACCTTTCTGTCCTTGAATGTCCTTTAAAATGGGGTTAATAATACTAGCCACTTCAGAGGTCCGTGTAGCTTGATGTATTTAAAGTGTCTAAAACAGTGTCTGTCACATGTACTACATAAGTCTCGGTTTTCTATTAGAGTAAGCTGAACTCATATAGCATTCATGCACACATAACACACAAGCACAACACTGACATTTCCTTTTCTGCATCATTACTACCTCTCTATGATATGCCCTTAGGTAGTCTGCATTGCACAGAAATCTACAAAGGATGACCCTCATTTGATTCTCCTTCTCTCCGTATCTCAGTCACTCCTCAGTATCACTAGGAATTTGGAAATCTAACATTCTTGCTTTAGTACTCTGTTGTTGTTTTATTTTTTAAGGTTCACTAGAGGGGTACTATATATTAAGGCTTTACCATCCAGGTTTAGTATTAAAACCTGAATTTAATACTAATAACTGTACTTCCCATGTAGCTGACATTTTTTGATAGAAGCTGATAAGACTGTACTAATGTCACGTATCATGTCTTTTGCATAGCTTAGTTAATGATAACAGTCCATCACTGGGCAAGCAACACACACACACACACACACACACACACACACACGCACACACACCACCTAACCTAAATATGGGACAGGAAAGTACTAAGGGAGTTAGAAGATTTTCTGACCTTTCTAAAGTAATTAGCAGGACCTTTTAGTGGTCCCAGTGTTTCAGACATTTTGTTATTAGTAAATTATAATGATAATATTTGGGAAGTTAGTTCCATACCACAGTAATTACTAAGGAGAGAAAAAGTTTACATTTTCTTGGAAAAGAGAAATTAGGTATCCTAGGAAGGCTATAAATATATTAAATAAATTAGATATTATCATGCAGGGTCTGTCTGTTTTTCTTGACTTGGGATTCTCAATTATTTTAGGGGGGAAAAAACATTTTCCATAAAATGGGAGATTTTTTTGGCATCAAGTCAAGGATATCAGGTGTGACATCTGATATCCATGGCCATAACTTCATTTCTAACCAATATCCGTGGCATTTATGATGCTTTGTATCATGAGAAAAATAATTTTCTAATGCTTCCTAAGACATTACTAGAAAGATTGATAACACAAAAATGTTTGAAATTGAATAATACATGACAAATTAGAGTCTGTTAGAAGTTGAAGTCAACCTAGTGTCTTATCTTAGGGCCTGAGTTAATAGCTTTATTAATCATTATGAGATCCCATGGCTCTGGGTATTTGTCTAACTAAATAAATCATTCCATACAGGTTGAGTGCATGTTATTTCAGGTAAGAACAATAAAGCATATAAAAACTTTCACATATAAAATTATTTTATATTAATATATTTTCAATAATATTCTGTATTATACTATATCATCTTATGTCTCAAGATTGAATAAGAAAATTCTTTTATCAAAGAGGATCTAAATTAGGGTAACAGAATTTAGCAGGAAGCTTTTTGAGAATAAATTTTGGGAAATTTGAGAACCTTTGAATTAAAACTCTACCAATTTTGAGGATGGTAGCAGAGTAGGAAGACCCTAGGCTTAACTCATCCCATGAAAACTACCAAACAACTATCAAATCATTCTGAATAGCCCAGAAATTGACCTAAATATTGGCAGAACAAACTCCACAAAAAAGGTAGAGAAGAGGCCATCTTGAAGAAGGTAGGAATGTAGAGACATGCCTTGGGAGAGAAACAGATCATGGCTGCTGCTGTAGGGAGGGAGCTCCAGTCCTAGAAAAGGGCAAGAGACCAGGTGAGCTCACAAGGAAAATGAATTTCCATAGCAATTAGCATGGAAAATGAGAGGGCTTGGAACTGTGTGGATTCTTGTAACAGTGGGGGTTTAAAGCCTGGAGTGGGGTGGGGTTTAAAGCCTGGAGTTTTAAAGGTCAGTGTGCTTGGTTCTGGGAGAGCTCAGAGGACATTGGGGCTACTCTTGGAGAGAAGGCAAGGCAAACAGCTTGCAGACGTACAGCATGGAAATAGTGAAGAGTGCCTAGGGCACACAATGGAGAACTTATTTGCTCTACTCTGAGTGTGTCCCAGAAAGGCAAATTAGTGGAGAGATTCTTCCAGAAACAAAGGAACTAACTACCACCATTTCCCTCCCCTGCTCGTCAGCATAAACACAAAGCCACCTATGGGAACCAACACAGTGCCCACACTCACTACCTAACTTGCTTATACCAAACCCTGCACTTTGGTGGAACCACCCTTCCCAGTCATGCTTGCCTGAGTCCCTGAGCAGCAGATCTCCTCCTCCAGAAGACTGGCCCAAACCCAGACAAACAGCATATCTCATGACCCAGGAGTTTTTCAAGGCCTGTTTTGGTGCAGCAGTGACCACATTCACAAGCATGTCTCATTTCACAAGCAAACCAGAGCGCACCTCATTAAAACATGACGACTTCAGGCCAGGGATTAAACACCACCCACAACAGGCAAAGAGAGTCTCTGCAGACAACTGGCCCAAAGGATAAAGCATCCAGAACACACTAACAAAGTGCATGCAGCACACATTGAAGACACTCCTGGAAGTGCCAGGCCCTGCAGAATAGAGGCATAATCTATAGGGTCCTACAGGATGTCTTCTTCATAAAGCCTAAAGAATGGAGACATAGACAGTTTTTCTTTTCTTTTCTTTTTTTTTTAAAGATTTTATTTATTTGACAGAGAAACAAGCCAGAGAGGGAACACAAACAGGGGGAGTGAGAGAGGGAGAAGCAGGCATCCTGCCGAGCAGAGAGCCCAATGTGGGACTCGATCCCGGGTCTCCAGGATCATGACCTGAGCTGAAGGCAGTTGCTCAACCAACTGAGCCACCCAGGTGCCCCCATAGCCAGTTTTTCTAACACAGAGAAACAGGCACAGAGATTTAGACAAAATGAGAAGACAGAGGAATGTATCCTAAATGAAAGAATAGGACAAGGCCACAGCCAGACATCAAATGAAACAGATTTAAGGGGCACCTGGGTGGCTCAGTTGGTTGAGCGACTGCCTTCGGCTCAGGTCATGATCCCAGAGACCCGGGATCGAGTCCCACATCGGGCTCCCTGCTTGGCGGGAGACCTGCTTCTCCCTCTTTCACTCCCACTGCTTTGTGTTCCCTCTCTGGCTGTGTTTCTCTCTGTCAAATAAATAAAATCTTTAAAAAAAAAAAAAGAAACAGATTTAAGTAACAGTACTGATAAAAATGTAAATCAATGATCATAAAATTGCTTACTGCAACTGAGAAAAGGGTGGAAGAAATGAGTTAGAAACATAAGACAGGGGCGCCTGGGTGGCTCAGTTGGTTATGCAACTGCCTTCGGCTCAGCTCATGATCCTGGAGACCCAGGATCAAGCCCTACATTGGGCTCCCTGCTCAGCAGGAAGCCTGCTTCTCCCTCTCTCACTCCCCTTGCTTGTGTTCCCTCTCTTGCTGTGTTTCTCTCTGTCAAGTAAATAAAAATTAAAAAAAAAAAAAAAGAAACAAGACAGAGATAAGGAATAACATAGCAGAGATAAAGGCTTCAATAAATAAGATAAGAAACATGCTTGACAGAAAGAAACAGAAGCTGGAAGAGCTGAGGAATGAACAAATTAATTACCTAGAAGACAGAGTAATGGAGAGTAATCAGGCTGACCAAAAGGAGAAAAAAGAATTATGCAAAACAAGAATATACTTAAAGAACTCAGTTATTCCATCAAATATTATAACATTTGTATTAAGAAATTCCCAGAAGAAGAGATAAAAAAGAGGACAGAGAATTTATTTGAAGAAATAATACCTGAAAATCTCCCTAATTTGGATAAGAAAACAGATAACCAGACCCAGGAGGAAAAGGATATCCAGATATCCCAGAATAATCAACAAAAGCATATCCACACTAAGACATATTGTAATTAAAATGGCAAAATATGGTGATAAAGAAAAAAATATTAGAAACAGGAAGACAAAAGACAGTTACATACAAAGGAAACCCCATAAGGCTATCAGTGGAATTTTCAGCAGAAACATTCCAAGTCAGAAAAGAGTAGTATAATATATTCAAAGTGTTAAATAGGAAGAACCTGCAACCAACAATTCTTTATCCAGCAAGGTTATCGTTCATAGAAGAAAAGATAGTTTCCCAGACAAACAAAACTAAAGAAGTCCCTGACCACTCTATACCAGCCATACAAGAAATAAAAAAGGGAACTCCTTGAGTGGAAAGGAAAGACCAAAAATGACAGTAGGAAGGTAGGAAACACAAAAGCAGTAAAAGTGAACAATTCTCTAAAAAATCAACCAAGGAACTCACAAAACAAAAGATTTAAAATATGAACCATATACCCAGAACATAAGGAGGAGATGAGTAAAGAATGGGTTCTAAGTTTTGTTTTAAATATTTATTTATTTGAGAGAAAGAACACAGTGGGAGCGGCAGAGGAAGAGGGAGATAAAGAATCTCAAGCAGACTCCTTGTGAGCACGGAGCCCAACTCAGGGCTCAATCCCATGACCTTGAGATAATGACTTGAGCCAAAATCAAGAATCAGTCACTTAAGTGACTGAGCCACCCAGGTGCCCCAAGAATGGGTTCAAATTTAAAGGACCATTAACTTAATAAACACTGCTGTTACATGCAGGAGATATTATATACAAATCTAATGATCACTGCAAATCAAAAACCATCAAAATTCAAAGAATAAAGAGAAAGAAATCCAAATATATTACTAAAGAAAACTAGCAAACCATGAAAAGAAATACAAGAAAGGATCAGAGAAAATTTTCAGAAACAAAATAAGTAATAAAATGGCAGTAAATACATATCTACTGATAGTTACTTTGAATGTAAATGGACTAATGCTCCAATAAAAAGACACCAGGTGACAAAATAGATGAAAAAACAATATCTATCTATATGCTACCTATAAGAGAGTTATGTTAGACCCAAAGCCAACTGCAGATTAAAAATGAGGGGATAAAGAAACATTTATCACACAGGTGGATGTCAAAATAAAATTAGAGCAACAATGCTTATATTGGACAAAATAGACTTTAAAAAAAAAACTGTAGGCACCTGACTGGCTCAGTCATTAAGCGTCTGCCCTCAACTCAGGTCATGATCCCAGGGTCCTGGGATTGAATCAGGTTCCCTACTCAACGGGAAGCCTGCTTCTCCTTTTCCCACTCCCCCTGCTTGTGTTCCCTCTCTCACTGTGCCCTCACTGTCAAATAAATAAATAAAATTTAAAATAAAAAAAAACTGTAACAAAAGACAAAGAAGAACACTATATAATAATGAGGAGGATGATCTAACAAGAAGACATAATAATAGTAAATATTTATGCACCTAACATGGGAGAACCCAAATACATAAAATAGTTAATAACAAACATAAACTAATCATAATAATACAATGATAGTAGGAGACTTTAACACCCCACTTATATCAATGAATAGATCATCTAAACAGAAAATCAACAAGGATTTAGTGGCTTTGAATAACAAGCTGGACCAAATGGATTTGGTGGATATATTCAGAACATTCCATCCTAAAAGAGTGCACATTCTTTTCAAGTGCATATGAACATTCTTCAGAATGGATCCACATACTAGGCCACAAAACAGGCCTCAACAAATTCAAGAAGAACAAAGTTATACCATGAATCTTTTTTAAAAAGATTTTATTTATTTGAGAGACAGAGAGAGAGAGAGAGGGCAATGGGAAGTGGCAGAGAGAAAGAGAGTTTTAAGCAGACTGTGCTGAGTGTGGAGCTCAATGTCAGTCTCCAACCCATAACCTTGAGACCATGAACTAAGCTGAGACCAAGATTCAGATGTTTAACTAGCTGCATCACCCAGGCACCCCACAATGAATATTTTCTGACCACAACACTATGAAACTAGAAGTCAACCACAAAAAAAAAAATCTGGAAAGGCCATAAATACATGCAGATTAAATAACATACTACTAGGGCGCCTGGGTGGCTCAGTAGGTTAAAGCCTCTACCTTCAGCTCAGCTCATGATCTCAGGGTCCTGGGATCAAGGCCCGCGTTGGGCTCTTTGCCAAGCAGGAGCCTGCTTCTTCCTCTCTCTCTGCCTGCCTCCCTGCCTACTTATGATCGCTCTCTCTGTCAAATAAATAAATAAAATCTTTTAAAAAAAATCAACATACTACTAAACAATGAATGGGTCAACCAGGAAATAAAAGAAATTAAAAATTACATGGAAACAAATGAAAATGAAAACACAGTGATTCAAAACCTTTGGGACACAGCAAAAACCATTCTAAGAGGAAATTTATAGCAATACAGGCTTACCTCAAGCAGCAAGAAAAGTCTCAAATAAGCAGCCTAATCTTACACATAAATAAGCTTGAAAAAGAAAACAAACAAAACCTAAAACCAGCAGAGGGAAGGAAATGATAAATATTAGAAACAGAAATAGATGATACACAAACTAAAAGGCAATGGAACATATCAATGAAACCAGGAGCTGGTTCTTTGAAAAAAAAATCAATAAAATTGAAAAAGCTCTAGTCAGACTTACCAGGAAAAAAAATGTATAGGATCTAAATAAACACAAATGAGAGAGGAGAAATTACAGCAAACACCACAGCTATACAAACAATTCTAAGAGAATATTAAGAAAAACTATATGCCCAAACTTGGACAACCTAAAAGAAACAGATAAATTCCTAGAAACGTAATCTACCAGAAATGAAATATGAAGAAATAGAATATTTGAACAGGCCAATTACCAGTGAAGAAATAGAATCAATAATCAAAAAACTCCCCTGAAAAGTCCAGGACCAGATGACTTCACATACAGATTCTACCAAAAATTTAAAGAAGAGTTAATACCTATTCTTCTCAAACTATTCTCAAAAAGAGAAAAGGAAGGAAAACTTACAAATTCATTCTACAAATCCAGCATTACTTTGATATCAAAACCAGATTAAAAACACCACAAAAAAAGAGAACTATAGGCCAGTACCTCTGATGAATATACATGTAAAAGTCATCAACAAAATTAGACAACTGAATCCAACAATACATTTAAAAAATCATTCACCACAAATGAGATTTATTCCTGTGTTGCAAGGTAGTTCAATATTCACAAATCAATCAACGTGATACATCACACCAATAACAGAAAGGATAAGAACCATATGATCATGTCAATAGAGAAAAAGCATTTGACAAAGTACAATGTCCATTCATGACAAAAAACCTCAACCAAGTAGGTTTCAAGGGAACATAACTAGGCATATAGACCCTTAACTAGAGAACAGACTTATGGTTGTGGGTGAGGAGGTGGTAGGGGGGATGAATGAAATAGGTGATGGGGATTAAGGAGTGCACTTGTGATGAGCACAATGTGATTAAATAAAAACTTAAAAACAAACAAAAAGCCTACTAATTTTTCTCTTATTTTCAAGGTTGTATTCATTTTTTAATAACAACATATATTTATATGACAATTTACTATATTATAATTGTAAATGATAACATGAGTAGACCTATGATTCTTAAAGGGCTTAAAGCTGGTAACCAAAAGTTTAGTTATTGTTAAGTCACATCATTCATTATATCCTAGAGGTATCAGATTATAAATTTCATTTATTTTAGTGGAAATCCAGTTGACCCTATAAGTATAAAAGTTTAATGCACGTGCATACATGTACACACACATGCCACATGTGCAAACATTTACTAACCATATAGTCAAATTCAGTATATAAGCCATCACAGAATAAGAAGAGGGATCAATGTTAAAACATAAATTATAAAAATCATCAAAATTGACAGAGCAAGAGTCAAATTACTATGGCAGTTTTTTTTATTAACATATGATGTATTATTTGTTTCAATGGTACAGGTCTGTGAATCATCAGTCTTACACAATTCACAGCACTCACCATAGCACATACACTCCCCAAAGTCTATAACCCAGCCACCTTGTCCCACCCTACACACCCCTAGGAACCCTCAGTTTGTTTCCTGAGGTTAAGAGTCCTTTGGTGTGTCACCCTCCCTGGCCCCATCTTGTTTCACTTTTTCCCTCATTACCCCCCATGATTCCCTGCCCTGCCTCTCAAATTCCTCATATCAGAGAGATCATATGATAATTGTCTTTCTCTGACTGACTTATTTCACTTAGCATAATACCCTTCAGTTCCATCCACATCATTGCAAATGGCAGGATTTCTTTCTTTCTTTCTTTCTTTCTTTCTTTCTTTCTTTCTTTCTTTCTTTCTTTCTTTCTTTCTTTTTAATAGAGACTGCATGTGCAAGAGCAAGGGGAGAGGGAGAGGATATTCTTTGTGTGTGTGAACTTTTTTATTTTTTATTTTTTCAGTGTTTCAAGATTCATTGTTTATGCCCCACACCCAGTGCTCCATGCAATACATACCCTTGGTACCCAGCACCAGGCTCTCCCATCCCTTCACCCCCTTCCTTCCAAGACCCTCAGTTTGTTTCTGAGTCATTTCTCTCCCTGCATTACACTACTTCCCATTTCCTTTCCTTCTCCTACTGTCCTCTATATTACCCCTTATGCACTACAAGTAAGTGAAACCATATGATACTTGACTTTCTCTACTTGGCTTATTTCACTCAGCATAATCTCTTCCAATCCAGTCCAAGCTGCTACAAAAGATGGATATTCATCCTTTCTGATGCAGGCGTAATATTCCATTGTATATATGTACCACATCTTCTTTATCCATTCATCTGTTGAAGGGCACCTTGGCTCTTCCCAGAGTTTGGTGATTATGACCATTCCTGCAATGAACATTGGGGTAAATATGGCCCTTTTTTTCATTACTTCTGTATCGTTGGGGTAAACACCCAGTAGTGCAATTGCAGTTTCATAAGGTAGCTCTATTTTTAATTTTTTAAGGAATCTCCACACTGTTTTCCAAAGCGGCTGCACCAACTTGCATTCCCACCAACAGTGTAGAGGGTTCCCCTTTCTCTGCAGCCTCTCCAACACTTGTTTCCTGTGTTGTTAATTTTAGCCATTCTGACTGGTGTAAGGTGGTATCTCAGTGTGGTTTTGATTTGAATTTCCCTGATAGCTAGTGACACTGAACATTTTTTCATGTGTCTTTAGCCA
>PITA01015516.1:28398-49918 GCA_004023965.1 Spilogale gracilis
TGTATATCTTCTACGGAGAAGTGCCTCTTCATGTCTCCTGCCCATTTTTTGATGTGATCATTTTCTTTTTGGATGTTGAGTTTGAGTAGTTCTTTATAGGTCCTGGATATCTGCTCTTTGTCTGTAGTGTCATTTGCAAATATCTTCTCCCATTCTGTGGGTTGCCTCTTTGTTTTGTTGACTGTTTCCTTTGCTGTGCAGAAGCTTTTTATTTTGATGAACTCCCACAAGTTCATTTTCACTTTTGTCTCCTTTGCCTTTGGAGACGTGTCTTGAAAGAAGTTGCTGTGGCCGATGTCAAAGAGGTTACTGCCTATGTTCTTTTTCAGGATTTTGATGGATTCCTGCCTCATGTTAAGGTCTTTCATCCATTTTGAGTTTATCTTTGTGTGGTGTAAGAGAATGGTCAGGTTTCATTCTTCTATAGGTAGCTGTCCAATTTTCCCAGCACCATTTATTGAAGAGACTGTCTTTTTTCCACTGGATATTTTTTCCTACTTTGTTAAAGATTATTTGGCCACAGAGTTGAACGTCCATATCTGGACTCTCTACTCTGTTTCATTGGTCTCTTTGTCTTTTTTTGTGCCAGTCCCAGCTTTGTTTTTCTTCTTCAACATTTCCTTAGCAATTCAGGGTCTTTTTTGGTTCCATATAAATTTTAGGATTGTTTGTTCCAATGCTTTGGAAAATGTTGGTGGAATTTTGATCATAATGGCATTGAAAGTATAGATTTCTCTGGGCAGTATAGACATTTTAACAATGTTTATTTTTCTGATCCATGAGCATGGAATCCTCTTCCATCTTTTTGTGTCTTCTTCAATATCTTTCATGAGTGTTCTGTAGTTCCTTGAGTACAGATCCTTAACATCTTTGGTTAGGTTTATTCCTAGGTATCTTAAGGTTTTTGGTGTTATAGTAAATGGAATCGATTCTCTGATTTCCCTTTCTATATTTTCATTGTTAGTGTATAAGAACACAACTGATTTTTGGGCATTGATTTTGTATCCTGCCACATTACTGAATTGTTGTATGAGTTCTAGTAGTTTGGGGGTAGAGTCTTTTGGGTTCTCCATATAGAGTATCATGTCATCTGTAAAAAGAAAGAATTTGAATTCTTCTTTGCCAATTTGAATACCTTTTATTTCTGTCATCTGATTGCTGTTGCTAGGACTTCTTTTTTTTTTAAATTTTTTTTAAAGATTTTTTTATTTATTTGACAGAGAGAGAAACACAGCCAGAGAGGGAACACAAGCAGGGGGAGTGAGAGAGGGAGATGCATGCTTCCTGCCAAGCAGGAAGCCCAATGTGGGACTCGATCCTGGGTCTCCAGGATCATGAGCCAACTGAGCCACCCAGGTGCCCCTATTGCTAGGACTTCTAACACTATGTTGAACAACAGTGGTGAGAGTGGGCATCCTTGTCTTGTTCCTAATCTCAGAGGGAAGGCTGTCAGTTTTGCCCTGTTGAGAATGAAATTCACTGCGAATTTTTCAGAGATAGATTTTATAAGGTTGAGGAATGTTCTCTCTATCCCTATACTTTGAAGAGTTTTAATCAAGAATGGATATTGTATTTTGTCAAATGCTTTTTCTGCATCAATTGAGAAGACCATGTGTTTCTTCTCTCTTCTCTTATTGATTTGTTCTATCACGTTGATTGATTTGTTAGTGTTGAACCACCCTTGCATCCCTGGGATAGATCCCACCTGGTCATGATGGATAATCTTTTTAATGTATTGTTGGATCCTGTTAGCAAGGATCTTATTGAGAATCTTGGCATCCATATTCATCAGAGATATTGGTCTGAAGTTCTCCTTTATGATGGGGTCTTTGTCTGGTTTGGGAATTAGAGTAATGCTGGCTTCATAGAAAGAGTCTGGAAGTTTTCCCTCTGTTTCTATTTTCTGAAACAGCTTTTCTGAAACAGCTTCAGGAAAATAAGTGTTATTTCTTCTTTTAATGTTTGGTAGAATTCTCCAGGGAATCCATTCAGGTCCTGGGCTCTTGTTTTTTGGGAGGTTTTTGATCACTGCTTCATCTCGTTACTAGATATTAGTCTATTCAGATTGTCAATTTTTTCCTCTTTCAGTCTTGGAAGATTACAGGAATGCATCTTCCAGGAATGCAGGAATGTATCCATATCTTCTAGGTTGTTAGACTTATTGGCATATAAGTGTTGATAGTAATTTCTGAAAATTGTTTCTATTTCCTTGGTGTTAGTCATGATCTCTCCCCTTTCATTCATAATTTTATTAATTTAGGTTCTCTTCCTTTTCTTTTGGATTAGTATGCTTTTTCAATCTTATTAATTCTTTCAAAGAGCCAGCTTCTAGTTTTGTTGATGTGTTCTACTGTATCTCTAGTTTCTAATTCATTGATCTCTGCTCTAATCTTAATTATTTCCTGTCTTGTGTGTGGGGGGGGGTTGGTTTAATTTGTTGTTGATTTTCCAGTTCTTTAAGGTATAATGAGAGTTAGTGTATTCAGGATTTTTCAATTTTTTTGAGTGAGGCTTGGATGGCTATGTATTTCCCCCTTAGGACTGCCTTTGCTGTATCCCATAGGTTTTGGATTGATGAATCTTTATTCTCATTGGTTTCCATGAAGTGTTTCAGTTCTTTGATTTCCTAGTTGATCCACAGATTCTTGAGCAGGATAGTCTTTAGCTTCCAAGTGCTTGATTTTCTTCTGAACTTTTTGTTGTGGTTGAGTTCCAGTTTCATGGCATTGTGATAAGAGAATATGCAAGGAATAATCTCAATCTTCTGGTATCGGTTGAGCCCTGATTTGTGACCTAGTATGTGGTCTATTCTGGAGAAAGTTCCATGTGCACCCAAGAAGAATGAGTATTCTGCTGTTTTAGGGTGGAATGTTCTGAATATATCTATGTGATCCATCTGGTCCAATGTGTCATTCAAGGCTCTTTATTCTTTGTTGATTTTCTGTTTAGATGATCTGTCTATTGCTGATAGTGTTGTGTTAAGATCTCCTATAATTAAGTGTTTGTATCGATATGACTCTTTATTTTGCTTAACAGTTGACTTATGTAGTTGGCTGCTCCCATGTTGGAGGCATAAAATTTTACAATTGTTAGATCTTCTTGGTGTATAGACCCTTTGATAATGATATAGTGTACTTCTGTGTCTCTAACTAATAGTCTTTAGATTAAAATCTAATTTGTCTGATATGAGAATCACTACCCCGGCTTTCTTTTGAGTCCATTGGCATGAAAGATGGTCCTCCATCCCTCACTTTCAATCTGTAAGTGTCTTTAGATTCAAAATGTGTCTCCTGTAAACAGCAATTGGATGGGTCCTGTCATTTTATGGCAACCCTATGCCTTTTTTTGGAGCATTTAGGCCATTCACATTGAGAGTGATTATTGATAGATATGTTTTTATTGACAGCATGTTGCCTGTGAAGTTCATGTTTCTATAGATTACCTCTGTAAATTTCTGTTTGTGTCACTCTTGGGTTTGTTTCTCTTTTATAGAACCCCTCTTAATATTTCTTGTAGTGCTGGCTTGGTGGTTGCATAATCTTTTAGACCTTGGTGGTCCTGGAAGCTCTTTATCTCTCCTTTCATTTTGAAAGTCAACCTTGCTGAGTACATTATCCTTGGTTGCATATTTTTTTCATGTAATTTCCTGAATATGTCTTGCCAGCCCTTTCTGGCTTGCCAGGTTTCTGTGGATAGGTCTGACATTATTCTGATGGTCCCCCCACTATACATAAGGAATCACTTCCCCTTAGCTGCCCTTAAGGACATATTCTTTGATTTTATGATTCATTAATTTCACAATTATGTGCCTGGAGGTTTTTCTGACCTCATTGATCTTGGGGGATGTCCTCTCTGCCTCTAGGACATGAACACTTGTTTCATTCCCCAGATTAGGGAAATTTGCATCCATGATTTGTTCAACTATATCTTCTAGGCTTCTCTCTCTTTCAACTCCTTTGGAGATTCCAATAATTCTGATATTGTAGCATTTCATGGCATCATTTATTTCCCTAATTCTATTTTCATGGGATTTTAGTTGTTTGTTCCAAGACTTCTCTTGCTCCTCCTTCTTCTGTCTTCTAAATCACTAATACAGTCTTCCGCTTCACCTACTCTAGCTGTTAGCATATTTAAATTAGATTGCATCTCATTAATAGCCTTTCTAACATCTGCCCATTTGGCTTTCACTTCTGTCATTAGAGCTTCTATCTTGTCACTAATGTTCTTTTCCAACTTAGCCATTGCTTGGATGATTGCTACCCTGAATTCCATTTCTGTCATATTGTTTATATGCATTCCAGTAATTCTGTGACAGGGGTTACAGTCTCTGGGTTTTTCTTCTGTTGGTTGTTCCTCCTCCAAGTCATTTTGGCGAGGAGTGGTTGAGGGGGTGTATAGCTGAATATATCAACCTCTATCCAGGTGAATTGCTCATTGGAAGATTTCAGAGCAATCAGAAGTCACCACCAAAAAGGAAGAAGAAAGAAAAAGAGAGAGAAAAAGAGAAAAGAAGCAAGAAAAAAACCCGGCCAGAATGGGCCCCAATGGTAGGATTTATATGGTACAAAACTACAACAGAGTAAAGAAAAAGACCATCAAGAATAAAAGAAAGTTGAAGATATTAAAAAGCTACGCCCAACCCAAATGACCCCCAAGACCAGTATTTATATATTACAAAGGCAAAAACAAATACACTGAAACACTGACAGAAGAATAGGGTCAGAAGGTGAGAGTGAACCCTCCTTGTGGGCAAGAAAAGTATTTCAGATCCTCCTGGGTTTGTCTTGTTATTATTGTTAGAGGAGACCCCTTTCTAAAGATATAGGGAAATTAAAGCTGGTTTGTATATAGGGGTAGTATTGAATAGGAATGAAGGATTACCTTGAAGCTTATAACTATATTTATATTTAAAAGAAAAAGAGAATAAATGAAAGAAGAGAGAAAAAAGGAAAAAAACAAAAAAACAAACAAGAGAAGCACCACCAACAACAATAGAAAACACAGGTATGTGTTTGAAAATTTTTCAAGGTAAAAAGTTATTATAGAGTGTTGTATTAAGTATCACATTGTAATAATAAGTGGGTTAAAAAATAAAAGAACAAAACCATGAGAATAAATTTTAAATTTAAAGTGAAAACTTTAAAAATAAAAATAGAAAAAAGTTAAAAAAGAAAATAAAGTGAAAAGCTATATCTATAAAGCGTACAGTTTTGGGGGTAGTACCAGGAGCTTAATATATTGCCTATCCCCCGATGTTGGGGTTTTACAGTTTAGTTGTTGTCCTCTTGTTCTTCTGGCTTGCTTTCTGGTGGAGGGGACTGCTGCACTGTTTTTCAGTCCCTTTTACCTGGGCTAAGTCTCTCTGCCCTCTTCCTAGGTGCTGGGCTTTGTAGCAACCAGGTTTTCAGGTTTTTGTTCTCTGGAGGATTTGTTCTTTTGTGGCTTTTGTAGCTTTTCAGAAAGTCTGGCCAGAGCAAGATGTCTGCGCACAGACCTCCTTCCCAGAGAGAGCCCTCAGCTAGCAACCCTCTGGATGGTGCGGGACTCACAGCCTCTCCCTGTACCTTCCCCTTTGGCTGCTTGTCACAACTGAGCGCAACGGCAGCTGCTGGTCAGAAGATTTCATTCTTTCTGATGGCTGCATAATACTCCATTTTATATATACACCACTTCTTCTTTTTCTATTCACCTGTTGATGGACATCTAGATTCTTTCCATGGTTTGGCTATTGTGGACATTGCTGCTAAAAACATTCAGGAGCACGTGCCCGTTTGGATCACTACATTTGTATCTTTAGAATAAATACCCAATAGTGCATTTGCTGGTCATAGGGTAGCTCTATTTTCAACTTTTTGAGGAAACTTGATAATGTTTTCCAGAGTGGCTGCATCAGCTTTCATTCCCACCAATAGTGTAGGAGGGTTCCCCTTTCTACACATCCTCACCAACACCTGTCATTTCCTGACTGATTAATTTTAGCCATTCTGACTGTTGTGGGGTGGTATCTCACTGTGGTTTTGATTTGTATTTTCCTGATGCCAAGTGATATTAAGCAAATTTTCATGTGTCCATTGGCCATTTGGATGTCTTCTTTGCTGAAATGTCTGCTCATGTCTTCTGCCCATTTCTTGATTGGATTACTTGTTCTTTGGGTGATGAGTTTGATAAGTTCTTTATAGATTTTGGATACTAGCTAGCCCTTTATCTGGTATGTCATTTGCAAATATCTTCTCCCATTCTGTTGGTTGTCTTTTGGTTTTATTGACTATTTCCTTTGCTGTGCAAAAGCTTTTGATCTTGATAAATTCCCAATAGTTCATTTTTGCCCCTGCTTCCCTTGCCTTTGGCAATGTTTCTAGGAAGAAGTTGCTGTGGCTGCGGTCAAAGAGGTTGTCTATGGCAGAAATTTTTGAAGTTATTCTGGAGTGACCTCTAGAACGCTGCTGGGCTTAATTGTTTTTGTGAAAGTTTCTTCAAATCTTCTAGATATGAATAATTGCCAAAGTATCTGAATTATGGCAGAATACCACAAAATAAAGAAATGTTTCTATTTCAAGAGGTTAGCATTATTCTTTTTTTTATATATATATATTTTTTAAGATTTTATTTATTTGACAGAGAGAAACACAGCCAGAGAGGGAACACAAGCAGGGGGAGTGAGAGAGGGAGAAGCAGGCTTCCCGCCGAGCAGGGAGCCCATGTGGGGCTCGATCCTGGCTCTCCGGGATCATGACCTGAGCTGAAGGCAGTCGCTCAACCAACTGAGCCACCCAGGTGCCCCGCAAGGTTAGTATAATCTTGATCTGAAAACCTAATATAGGTTAAAAAATAGAAACATATAAAGCAATTTTACTATTAGTAAACTTGTTAAAATTATAAGTAAATCTTAGAAAACTGAATGCAGTAGCATAGCAAAAGAATACCGTATGCTGATTAAGTAATTGCCAAAAATTAGTCTTGCTTCCACACCATATGCTAAACATAATCCCATCATTAATGCCTCTCATCACAGTAGTGTTGCTTAAGAAATAGGGGGAGGTCAGGGATAATTTAGAAAAAGAAATGTACTTACTGTGTCACTCCCTAAGAGGGGCCACTGTCCCGTGTGGGCCAGGAAATAAAATGTTTTAAATGACCCTGTTTTCCTCTCTTCTTTTTTGAATTTCCTAGATGCTTTGAAACACACTTATTTCATTTATAATCCTTAAAAGAATCAATCAGAAATACTCAAAAGCAAAATGCAAACAAACAAAAAACAACATCATAAATTTTCCTGAGGGAGGATGGGACTGGTATAATCTTTAAAATACAAAACCAGCCAAGTTTGGACTGAAGCCTTCTCATTTTCCCGTCGGGAATGGGCAGACATGGGCATTCTTCATGGCTCCAAGAACCTTCAAAATGAATTCAAGTTAGGATTGTCCAGAAAATTGAAACTGCTGGCCAGTGCTCTCTGAAATTTTTGGAAAGGTAAGATCTGTTGTCTTATTCTAAGATCAGCTCAGACAGAGTTAATTAAGTTACCACCAACTGTAGCCAGCTTATCAGTGCTCCCCTCCACTTACAACAGTGTTGGCCAAGGTTAAGATCATTTAGACATCATAATTACAGATTCTGATTATTACTCTAACAGTCTTCTTTATTATGAAAAGACATAACAAATGAGCAATGTGTTCACAGTTCAAGCCAATGAAAATTGGAATTTGTTTACAACTATGAGAGTACATGTTAAGTCAAATTGCCATAAATCAACGACTGCTCATAATAAACTTCAATTTTATGGATTATAGAGAGACAATCTTACTGAGTATAAAGATGTATAATTTATATAATTATAATGTATACATATATGCACAAATGTTAATATACCTGCATGTACATGTGCATTATGAGCTGAATTATGTCTCTCCCAAATTCATATGTTAAACTCTAGTACCTTAGAATACAACTATATTTGGAGATACAGCCTTTTAAAAAAAAAAAAAGAGGTAATTAAGTTAAAATGCGGTCGTTATGGTGGACCCTAATCCTCTAAAACTGTGTCCTTCTAAGAAAAAATTGGAGGCATAAACATACACAGGAAAGACCATGTGAAGAGACGGGGAGAAGATGATCATGACAATCTAAGGAGAGAGGCTTCAGGAGAAACCAACCTTGTGACACCCTAATCTCACACTTCTAGCCTTAAGAACTGTGAGAAAATTAACTTTTGTTATTAAACTACTCAGTCTATGATATGTCCTAGCAAACTAATACTGTGCGTATGTGTGTAATTTGAAATATAATTTTACTCATGTCAACTAGAGTCATGTTTATCACATAATATCTCATTTCAAAGACTGCGTAAAGTCTAAGATCATTCCCAAGATTCTTGCAGGCTCCTAGAGACTAGTGTCCTTCTAGCTTCAACCTCCTGCCTCTCCTCAATTACTTCAGTTCAGATGTCATTTCCAATATCCAACTTCTGTGATCTTCATCCTGTGCTAACCTAGGAAGGACCTCAGGTTTCTCCATTGAGTTCCACCAAAACAAAATAAAATAAAGTAAAATGCTAACAACCAAAAACAAAAATAAATATGCAAAGTAATACAAAGTAATCATTGAACGTAGCTTACTTTATATCCCAGCAATACAAAGAACTTAAAATTGAACATTAGCTATCTCTGCTCAAAGTCCTTTAGCCATTTATACAAGTGGGAAATCCAGAGTCCTGCTATGTTCGAACATTTCCCACTACCTTCTCCTTTCTACCTTCTGTCTCTCTCTCCCTCCTTTCCTCCATCCATTCTTGATATACTCTGATCTTCTCTACTCTCTTCTTGGCTCTTCCCCATTTCTAGCAGTTTGGTGATCACTTTTTGTGAGTTTGACTTATGTTATCAGGGTTCCCTTTTCTACTTCAAGTAGCTAATTGAACCATTTTCTCAAAGACAATTTCCTTTTTCAGAGATATCCTATATCCAGCTATTAAAGTAATACAGTTCCATCCCAGCTATGTTATATTTAGCCAAGTTTCTATAAAGAGTGAAGGTAAGTTTTCAAATTGTTTTTCACACTGATCCAAAAAGAATTAACATCGATTATTTAACATCATCTAAAATCAATATACTACCCTTCTAGGGTAGCCAAATCTCTGAATTGGCTTAGATCTAAAACTACCATTAAAACTGTTGGAAATTGGGTGCCTGGGTGGCTCAGTGGGTTGAAGCCTCTGCCTTGGGCTCAGGTCATGATGTCGGGGTCCTGGGATCAAGGCCCACATCGGGCTCTCTGCTTAGCAGGGATCCTGTTTCCTCTGCTCTCTCTGCCTGCCTCTCTGCCTACTTGTGATCTCTCTCTCTGTCAAATAAATAAATAAAATCTTTTTTAAAAGAAAAGAAAAAACTGTTGGAAATTATTTTTAAATTTTGCAGCCTCACTGGAACTTTTAATCACACATATCAACTCTGAACTTTATTTGTTAAACTGTCAACTGTTGCATTCAGCAAATGATTTAAACTATGCTTGTGAAGTGGAGGGTTGAAAACTAAGAATCTTCTACACTTGTTACATTATATACAGACCAGGGGAAAGATGGCTTAATTTTACCTTTGTTCAAAAGATCTTCCACACAATTAATATGTGTTGATGTAGGTTGCCTATTTGAAGAATGTAAGTGTATGGTTTGAAGAAGAAAATTAAAATAAATTCTGGTTCATAATCGCTTCTTAGGAAACAGGCTACTACTGCCACCTGGGGGAGGTTCTTTCTCCTTCACTCAAGAAAGTCAAATGTGTTTGTCAGATGAATGAAAACGGTTCATGTTTTCCTTGTTATATCCACACAGGAAGACTTTTTAACTTTCTGCCCATGAAGTCATAAGGCATTCCAGATGTCTCCAAGATTACTTCACACAGAAATACGTACTTCACAGACTTTTTGATAGGTATAGGAGAAGATGAACCAGAATATAACTATACTAAGTTTTCTATATATTACACACTAAAAAGGTAGTTGGAAAAGTATGGGTTATGTAGAGAAAAAATTAAAGCTTTCAATAACAAGATGAAACCCCAATTTTATACAAAATGTCTTTGGTCTCAATTTATAGTTGGTTGTACTCCTCTTCTGAAATATGCTATCATTAATTGATACAGAAACTACCTGTGCAGATAGATATGAGCATGCTAATGATTACATCAGTTAGGATAAGATAATTTCAATTCCATGGAAATATCCAAGCATTTTCTTATAGAATTTTTGAATTTATGAACAAAATATTGTTATTAACTCAATATCTATTGATTAAATGTATATTGCATATCTATTTATTGACTCTTGATGTAGTGTAAATGAGGAATGTTCGATCATTTTCAATGGAAAAAATTGTGACCATTGCTTTTGAATGTTTAGTTTGTGTTTAATAATTGCTAATCTTGTATTTATGTATGCTATAGATAAGCTGTTACCTATCAGCAATGCTCTAAAACAAATAATCTTGAAAATAAAGTTTCAGGAAGTACCTGTTGTAATGTCCAGCCTATCAGATGACAAAAAAGTCAATGCTGATTAGAGGAAGACAACTAACCATTTATGGAGAGGATTCTGGTAATAGATTAACCAAATAAAATACATACAGTATCAGACCCAGAGTGGTACGGTGACACTGTCAGAAGGTTAAAGTTCATACCAAAGAACAACTATACCAGCTCCAGGGAAGTCTTTGTGGAAAAAGTATTTGTAAGATTGGAAAAGGTAGGTGACATACAACAAGTAGTTTGGAATTCTATAATAATTATTATTTTTCTAATCATGCATTTGATCCAGGAGTAAAAAGAAATTTGAGTGACTGTGGTTCAGCTGACACAGCTGAATTAGTTGGGTAAATTGGGGTCACCTTGAGGGACTCCAAAAATGAGTGTGTTTTGTGTGGGGGTGTGGGGTTCTTTCAAAATGTTCATATTAGAGTTTAGGGAGATTGGGGTGAGGGGCAGTAGAGGATAAGGAAGGCCAGAGGTATATAAAACTGAAACAGAAGTACAAGTTCTAAGCAAAAATTGTAATTATGCAATTTTAATTAAATGTCCTTTCTTCTGAATCATTTGGCAATTGGCCTGTAACTCTCTCTTACTGATCTAATGAAAATGATCAATGACCTTAAAATGCTTATTTCTAGGGGTGCCTGGGTGGCTCAGTCATTAAGTGTCTGCCTTTGGCTCAGGTCATGATTTTAAGATCCTGGGATCGAGCCCTGCATTGGGCTCCCTGCTCTGTGGGAAGCCTGCTTCTCCTTCTCCCACTACCCCTGCTTGTATTCTCTCTCTCGCTGTGTCTCTCCCTGTCAAATAAATAAATAAAATCTTAAGAGAAAAAAATGCTTATGTTCTACACAAAAGATTACCTCCATTTTAGGGATGCAGTAAATGGAATAGATTCTCCCAAGATTCTCTTCCCTCCTAACTGAGCTACACAATGTGTTGGGCTTTACTTCCTTTATTCAAAAGCCAGTAAGTTACTATGGTAGACCATGGAAATGATTTATTAATTATTTCATAACAGAAATTACAAGCAGTTCTCATTTTCATCAGAATGCTGCCTGGTTGTAAAAAAAAAATAGTAAACAAAAACAGAAGTCTTCTTTAACAGTATTCATGTTTCATAGGAGACAAACATTTAGGAAGTTAGGGAAGATAATTTTTTGCAGATGCCACTTGTGTATTCCAGGAGTAGGGAGGTGGGGAAGTAGGAGATGTTTTTTAAAATGCCAGAAAGATCCACTTCTTCCACTCTTCTGTTCTTACTTCTCCAAGAGTGGTTTTTAAATACTGCTGCTAGCCTCATTAATGGACTCAGAAACTTCAGCACCCATTGCTAACCCGATTTACCTGCCACAGTGATGAGTTAACACATTCTCCTAAACATGGTTTACATTATCTTCATGTAATTTGGGGGAATTTTTGCTCATTTTCCTGCAATTATTTCTTCCTCATCTCTTCTTTATCTGTATTTGACTTCTCCCTCCTCTCCTATTGCAAACTACTAATATTATTTCGATCTTCCCATTGTTACTGGGGTATCTACTCTTTAGTGGAACACTCCTCGATGCTTTAGTCACTATGAATGAGAGGTAAGTAATCCAAAAGTAGTACCAGGAGTGCTCCAGGCCAAGTAAGAATTCTTACATTGGGTGAATATTGAAGCCTAACTGCTTGTGATGAACCTTTGTTTACCCACAGACATGACAGACTCTAACAAGATGATCATCAACTTGGCCCTCTTTGGCATGACTCAGAGTGGAAAAAGTTCTGCTGGGAACATTCTTCTGGGAAGCACTGACTTCCACAGCAGCTTTTCTCCATGCTCTGTAACCAAAGATTGTTGTCTGGGCCGCAGTTGTCACCTCTGTGGCTTCATGCGTCGAGGAGGGCAAGAGATAACCCTGCAGATCCAGGTCTTGGACACTCCAGGTTACCCACACAGCAGGTTGAAACAGGAGCATGTGAAACAGAAGGTCAAGGAGGCCCTGACACATCACTTCGGTCAAGAGGGTCTCCATCTTGCACTGCTGGTCCAGAGGGCAGATGTGCCTCTCTGCAGACAGGAAGCATCTTCCTCAGTCCAGATGATTCAGGTAATACAAAAAGGTAATTACACTAATGCCATATTTCTATTTGGAGAACATTATCCTCGGACAATCTTCTCAAAAGACTAGTTTAGAGCAAGTTTAAAACAAGTGTTGGGGGATGGGTATTAAGGAAGGCATGTATTGCATGGAGAACTGGGTATTATATGCAAACAGTGAATCATGGAACACTGCATCAAAAACTAATGAAGCACTGTATGGTGACTAACATAACATAATAAAAACAAACAACAACAACAAAAAAACCAAGTGCTGGTCACATAGAAATGGTAAAAATTACTTGATTTTTTTCCTACCAAGGGTCATTGTCACAATTTCCTTTAGAATTCAGTTAGTCATTTTGCATATAGGTCATAGACAAACCCCTCCCCACCCCCAAGTAAGATGCTAACACTTCAAAGGTTAACTGACCCCTGAGTGAGTTTGTAAATGTGTTCTTCAGACCATCTGCTTCAGAATCAACTGGACTGTTGTTAAAAATGCATATTCATCCAAGTCCTACAGAAACAGATTTCAAGAGTAGAACCTACATACCTGAATTTGCATAAATTTTCCATATTTTTTTAAAAATAGCAAAGTTAAGAACTGCTAAAACTTGCATCCATTTAACATCAAGGGGACAATGTCTAATAGTTTACCAACAAATGGGTGTTCATTCACTGATTCAGTCATTGAAAACTTTGTCACATACTTACACAGAGCTTAATGATTGGTGATCACTATATCAGCCCTGCCCTTAAAAAACTTATAGTCTAGAAGAGATAAATAGATAAACAAGTATAAGACAATACATTAAGTACAAAAGTAGTATAATGTATGGCCCAGGAGAAAGCAGGTTTCACTGTGACTTACATCATGGTGAACTATGCTTTATTTATAGGAAAGAAATCAGGAATTTCAGATGCTCTGAGTGCCTTGTCATCTGTAGAGTCAGCAACTGATCCACTGTAACCAAGAAAAGACCACAGGGACCTCAGCGTGAACATGAACAACATATTCCACCTTTGCCTGGTGGTCCATCCACGTTTGCTCATTTATTAGAAGTAACCAAGCTAGAGGCTTGTTTAGCCAGTGTAGGTAAGGATCTGGGAATAGGCAGGGGTTCTGAGTATGACTAGGAAATAGAGGGAGTAATGCCTGCATATGGTTCATACACATACCAGGTTCATCTATAAGCAACAATTCCTGGAAACTGCTCATTGAGCTGCTCCATTCTACTCAATCTCTTGATTCTCTAGTCTGTGGCCACCCAAATTTAACCACTGGACTTGACTAGTATTACTCAGTATCCTCATTAAGTCATGGAGATAAGAGAACTCATCACTATTAGAAGCTCCACAGGTAAACTACAGGGAGAATAGAGAGCAGAACATTTTTTCATTCAAGAATTTGTATAAATGCTACTGTTTTTTTGGCCCAATCACTAATCACGTTGATATAGGATCTGTTACACTTAGAAAGATAGTGTACTTAGATTCAAAGAAATATTTTTTCCCTTTAACTAGTAAAGGCATAAGATTGTTCTAAATTACACACTTTTGTTTTCAGTAACTGTGCATGTTTCTAAAAATGAAAAAAAAAAAAAAGCCATATGTGAAATCACAACAAACCAGCGGAAAAAATGAGGGTGACAAGAGTATAAAAAGTATTCCTCATCATCCAACTCCTGAAAAATCAAAGACATGCTGTGCTAAAGCAAAGAAGAGATGATTGCAATTAACAAACAATGTGGAATCTAAGAAAGCCCACAAACCTCCCCCAAACTATTAAAGTCTACATTTCAAACAATATTTCTGGTAGAAATCAAGTGAGGGAAAAACCTGTTGCCATTCCATCAGTATGATTTTTTAAATAAGTCTTACAGTTCATTTAAAGCTGCTATTAAATAAACATTTAGTTGAAGGTACGGATGGCTATAACTCAATAAAATCAGTAAATACACAAATATTTCTCAAAAACTTACCTTTTTCCTTATGCCTCCAGATTGTTCTCTATGCTGGTCCTATGCTTAGGTGAGAAGGGTATTTTAAAAGACATGCATTTTAGGGGTGCCTGGGCGGCTCAGTCAGTTCGTTTATTATTTATTTATTTGTTTGTTTATTTATTTATTTATTTATTTATTTATTTATTTATTTATTTATTTATTATTTTGGCTTAGTCAGTTTAGCGTCTGCCTTCGGCTCAGGACATAATGGTGGGGTCCTGGGATTGAGCCCCGCATCCCATCGCATGGCATCCTTAGTCTCTGCTCTGTGGGAAGTCTGCTTCTCCCTCTGCCTCTGCCTGCCACTCCCCCTGCTTGTGCTCTCTCTCTCTGCCAGATAAACAAATAAAATCTTTAGAAAAATAAAAGACATACATTTTAAAAATAGATTTTTTCCAGTTTTAAGCTATAGAACTCTATTATAATCTCCCATTTATTTTATACAAGTGAATTTGATTTATACACATCTCTGATCTTTTTAAAACGTACCGGGCATACAGCTGCCTTCTCTTACCACTGCCTTCTTAATTCAGTGTCCAGTTCTTGACTTAAAGGCAGAGAGGAGATGGACTACACTTAAACTCAGATACAAATTTTTTTTTTTTCTAAAATAAATATCTTTTCTCTCCCAGGAAAACCGAGCAGGCAAGATTTAGTAAGTTTCAGAGGCGCCCATGAATCCTAGTAGGCACTGCCGTCTTATTCTGGGCTTCCATCATAATTTTTGGTTGAAGATTGCCTATGAACAAGCTGGCTGCTTATGACCTTCTTTGTGAAGGTGCTTCAGTTACTGGTGGCAGCCATCTGGATGTGCTCACAGATTGGGAGCAGCTGCAGAATGTCTGAATATTCAACAGGAACAACAGCTGTTAGGAAGAGCAAGGAGTTGTTAAGGTCCTCTGGTTCCAGATACACCCTGGATTTCTTTTTCTTCCTGGCTTATGCAAAATGGGGGATGGAATATTTGTCTTCTCCCTTTTCCTTTCCTCCTTTCTGGGGGCATTCATGCCTGCCTTACAAGGAGCCTACAAGGCCAATGCCAGAGAAGTGACCTCTTCTTTCTTGTACCTCCCTGTGGTCTCTTTAAATATCTCTTTTAATTTGTCCTCTAATATTTTTTAGAGGGGTTATAAGCTGCCAGCAATGACAAATGAAACACTTCCCCAAATGATCTTTTTTTTCTTTATTTATGTTAGGCCTACATAATTTATAGCAAAATGGTGGAGATGTGAGCCATCTCCCCAAAATTGGGAAATAAAGGGAATAATTCATCTAAATATTATCTGAATATCATTTGAATGTTATTTAAAAATCCACAAATAATGAATAAGAGAAGACAGAACAAAGTCACCTTAAGAAAAGTGCTAGCAAGCAGCCAAACTGCACAAGGAATTGAATCCAGGAATTGACTAAAGTCCAAATTCTTTCCATTATCATGGTATCATGTATTATTACTGTACATAATCAGGCTTCAAGAAGATATTTTTTATTTAGAATGAACAACTCAAATGTTGATGTTATACGTGGGTGTGTATATAAAAGGCTTAGAAAGGAGAATGCAAGGCCTGAAAATACTAAACAAAGATAATGAGCTTAGTTCTTGGATAGAATTTAGTTGAAAAATAAACCTTCTTACAATTCTAGGTATGCGACTATAAATGTTACTAAGAGTTTCTTGGCTTCAGTTCCTCACTTATAAAGTGGGGATAATTTTACCTATGTTAAAGAGTTTTAAGGGTTATGTTTAATGAATGTAATGTGCTTGGCATTGTGCCTGAATTATAGTAGATTCATACAATATTATTATCATTGCTAACATTCTTTTGGTCACTACACAGATTGTGATGAATATCTGTTCAAATTAATTACTAGATATGAGCAATCTATTATAGAGGTTAAGAGCATAACTACTAGAATAAGTTATACTTGGGTCAAGCTCCTACTTAGTTGCTTTTTTCTTTGTGATCTTGGGCAAGTAGCTTCTCTAAATTTCAATCTCTTCATTGGTAAAATGGGAAAAATAATAGTGTCTATTTGGGTTATTTTAAGAACTAATTTCTTTTTTTTTGTTTTTTAGATTTTATTTATTTATTTGATAGAGAGAAAGATCACAAGTAGGCAGAGAGGCAAGGAGAGTGAGAGGAGGGAGCAAACTCCCTGCTGAGCAGAGAGCCGACAGGCCTCCATCCCAGGATCCTGAGATCATGACCTGAGCTGAAAGCAGAGGCTTTAACCCACTGAGCCATCCAGGTGCCCCAGAACTAATTTCTTAATAACATAACTAAATTAACTCAGGGATTAATAGAAAATGAGTTCACACTAAATGTTAGCTATGGCCATTATAATTTTTTTGTTAGTGTTTGTCTTAAGCTAAAATTAGGTCATATTATTTGTAACCTTCTTCAGGATTATCTTGATCAGAGTGAAATCAAATTTACACAACCCTGAAAAGAAATCTGGGAAGATTAGTGGCTCAGTAAAGGTTAAAGGTTAAAGTAAGAAGCTCCAGTTTAGTGGGAAGGACATGGTTTGTGCAGGTAAGGGATCTCTGTTATAGGCCCAGGCCTGCCAACAATCAGCTGCGAGGCTTTGGCCATTTAACATCACCTGTCACAATACCCCATTCTATAAAATAAAGTAATTTGGATAGAAGATCCCTCAGGTTGAATATTCACTGAATCTGATCTAACAGGGTGTTATCATTCAGCTCTCAGCAAAAGCAGTATGATGTTTTAAGTGGGATGAGAGTAAGGGAGTAGTATGAAATATAAAGTATGGTCCTTATTGTCCTCTTGTTCCATGATAATTTTTTTCTCAGTTGATGTAATAGTTGGCTTTTTAAAAAAATTCCCCCTAAAAAGTCCAGATGCTATGATTTCATCAACCACAAACAAATGTGGCAGGGCTGGTGGGGTCCAGGGAAAATGAACAAAATTCCTGAAAAACAAAGTTTATATCCTAACTAGTTGTCCCAAAAGGACTAGATGGACTCATACCCATTAGCACTTGAAATCAAACAATTCATGATTGATTGTAAAATTTCCATCTAGCTTAGTACTGTATTCAAATTATTAACACCAGAAAACTTACATTAACTTATCTTACTCTTGGATTTTTATGTGAGTTATCAATCAACTGTGATTATTCTTTCTCTGGGTCCATAGAGAACATGTTTGGCTACTAACATGATGACTATACACCAAACGACACTACTTTCAAATAGTCAACTATTTTCCAGCCAAAAATCAATCTAAAGATTATAAGCTAAATCAACCATTCTCTTCTATTTTTGGCAGTAATTCAGAAGTGCAATTTCTCTTACAGTTTAGAGCATGAGCATCCTTTCATAAATAATTATCAACATGGAAAAACTTCCCAGTGGCTGAACACACGGACTTGTAAGTGGTGTAGAGCTTACAAGTCTATTTTCCTTATGTGGTTTAACTCATTTCTCCTGAATGTTATTATAGTTTAAAGTATAGGAAATACCTAGTAGAGACAAAAAGGGAATGTGTTAAGGTTACAACCCAGAAAACCAGGAACTAAAGACATACTGTGAAAGTTATACCATTGAATGCAATAAGTACTCACTCAGCAAGAGAAGAATTCTATATTATAATATAGAACTCAGGAATGGATCACTTGGGCCCAACAGTTTATTTAGCATGAATTTTTATTACGGTGATGTTTTAAAAAATATTTAATGACAAATGTGGTTCATGCATCAACCAAAACCCAGGGGAAGCCATGGGAGTAGCACTCAAGAGGTTAAGGGTAGTGTCTATTTATTAACTTGTAACACACATTTTAATATTATGACAATCAAAATAAACACAACAATAACGTACTGGGTAAATGTCAGAACTGGCTCTAAATTTGAGAAACCTTCAGAGACAAGAATGTTCAAGGATCAATAGTTTCACTTCATAGAATTAAAGTCCTAGTACTATACAATCCCCAATAAGGCTCAATCACTCTCTTAACTTTGTATGTCTTCACTGCCCAATAACTCTTTTTGATTCCTATGTTCGAGGCATCATCACATGAGAAAAACTGCTCCTGACTCCTCCCTTTACCCTCACTTTTCACCCCCACCCCAAACTAGACCAAATGTCTGCTTCTATAGCACCAATCTATTTTCTACCACAACACCTGCAATTACAACAAATGGAAAGCATTTTCTTTCCTGTCTGTCCCCTTTCCTCAGTTCTTTTTTTTAAAAAGATTTTATTTATTTATTTATTTATTTATTTGACAGAGAGAGATCACAAGCAGGCAGAGAGGCAGGCAGAAAAAGGGGGGGAAGCAGGCTCCCTGCAGAGCAAAGAACCCAATATGGGACTTGATCCCAGGACCCTGAGAGGCTTTAACCCACTGAGCCACCCAGGCGCCCCCTCAGTTCTTAGTACAAAAGAATCTTGAGTAGACACAAGCAGAAAAGTGTATGTCATGGTCTACTCTGTGTCCCTGAAACAAGGTAATCCTCAATAAATATTTGCAGGACTAAATCACCTGGAATTCTTAAAATTCAAATTCCCAGGTTCCATCCCTAAAGATTCTGATGCATTTGTAGCAAGCATCTCAGGTGGTTCTGATGTACATAACCCAGGAATCTCTTTATTGTAGAATCTAGATCTATTTAACACTTCATTAATTTTTCAGCTATTTGTATTAATTTGTTAGGGCTGCCATAACAAGGTTTACTATATGGGTGGCTTTTAAGCAACAGAAATTCATTACTTCCCAGTTCTGGAGGCTAGAAATCGAAAATAAACATCAGCAGGGTTAGTTCCTTCTGTGGGCTATAAGTGAAGAACCTATCCAAGGGTCTGTCCTTGACTTATAGATGACTGTCTTTATGTTTAGATGGCATTTCCCCCTGTATTTATATCTTTGTCCATATTTCTCTGTTTTATAAGGACACCAATTGTACTGCATTAGTGGTCTTAACTAATTACATTGGCAACAAACCTATTGCCAAATAAAGTCACATTCTGAGGTACTAGAGGTTAGAATTTCAACATATGAGTTTGGAGGGGGGTACACAATTCAAACCATAATACCAGTTTATTTTGTGACTCTCTGACCTTTTCTCACAAGAAATATGTTACAACATACTGAGTATGGCAAGTTTTGCTATGTCACTATTAGCTAAAATGTGATGTTGACATTACACATATACTTAGATATTCAAAGAGCTGCCTTCTTTAAAAGTTGGGTTAATTTGAATTTTGCTAACTTGTTTTGAGGGCACATAATAATATAGCAACTAAAGCACCTTTTTAAAAATTATTTTGTAAAGTTTAGAACCTGTTAAAAATATTCATTTAATGTACTGATCTTGAAACTTCAATTCAGATTTTCTTCAGACAGGGCACTTTTAGGAAAACCAGAAATATACAATTATTCTATGGTATAGGCAAATTTTAAACAGATATGAGAAAAAAATTTTGGTCTTATTCATTGAGAGAGTCTGAATGCAAAAGAGAAAGTGCAGACTACGTGCAAATCCATGAGAATGATCTACTGAACAAAAGAGAAATTGTACGGAAAGATAAATTTTGTGTCCCAAAGATTAAACTTCAAAATTGAAGACTCAAAGCAAATAAATAAAACCCTAAACCTTCTGTTTGTGATGATGGGGAGGGTCCAAATTCCAAACCAATCCAACCAACTTCTACTGAGAATTTACAACATGCTAGAGGCTTTGATTGATATAGAAAGACATAGACTCTGTCTTCCAAAAGCTCATGGTCAAGTTACAGAGATAAATATGTAAATACATAGCTCTGATAAATGACAAACTATTAGGAATTATAATTGGTAACCATGGTCTTGAGATTTTTAAGTTTAAATATATTGTCCCACAGTTGCCATATTTCCATATTAATTACATGTCTTGATTCTTCCTTCTTTCCTTCCCTCATCTCTCTTCCTCTTTCAGTTTTATAAATCCAAATTCTACATTTGTTTAATACATTGAAAAGTTTCCCAAACTGTCTTTCAATTTTTTAAGATTTCTTAAACCCAAGTTTGTACTGTTATTATCTCCTGCAAAGCATTATGTTGAATTTCAAAAGGAATAAAGCATGTAAAGTTCCCAGCATAATATCTAGTACTAAATATTATTCTCCCTTTTGTCAGATTACCAGAGATCCTGGATATTTCTTGTTAAATTTATTCCCAAGTATTTAATATTTTTCTGAAGACTCAAAAATAAAATATCTTAAACCTTCTATTTGAGATGATGGTGAAAGTCTAAATTCCAAACTGCTATTATAAACTGGTAGCACCTTTGAAAATATTTTGGTGACAATAAAATTTAGAATGAAGGGGATATCATTTTACTTTCACAATGACAAGATTTCATATAATTTTCGGAATATTAAAAATGTTAAATGGTTATTTCTAGATACCTTTCATATTGTGTGAACAATTTGCCACATGCTGTTACTTCCATTATATTTTTATTATTTTTTTTAAAGATTTTTTATTTACTTGACAGAGAGAAACACAGCTAGAGAGGGAACACAAGCAGGGGGAGTGAGAGAGAGATAAGCAGGCCTCCCACCAAGCAGGGAGCCCGATGTGGGACTCGATCCCGGATCTCCGGGATCATGACCTGAGCCAAAAGTAGTCGCTTAACCAACTGAGCCACCCAGGAGCCCCTGTTACTTCCATTTTATATCAACTTATTTTCACTAATCAAACAAGACTTTATTCCATAACCAACTTCCACATATTACTAAACAAAGAAATACCAGTCTTCAGTGCTTTACAACCACATAAGCGGAAGTCATCTGATAAACTGGGCTTGATTCTGGCACGTGAAGTAAAGAGGATTCTTTTCCTTTTTTTTAAAGACTTTATTTATTTGACAGAGAGAAACACAGCCAGAGAGGGAACACAAGCAG
>PITA01015517.1:0-49868 GCA_004023965.1 Spilogale gracilis
AAGAAAGGGAGAAACAGAGAGAGCTTTTTGCCGATGTTCTTTGTCTCTCGTGGCGGTCCAGAAGTGGGAAATATCACATTTCAGGCTGGTTTCATGGGTGTTCACGGTGGTCTTGTAGTGGTTTTTTTGTTGGAATTCAGCTCTCTTCAGGGAACTCCCTGAAATGCGGTCACCTGGCCTTCCGCCATCTTGACCCTCCCCCATGCATCTTTTCTGACAGCAACACTATGAAATTAGAAATCAACCAGACCCACACACAACCCAGAGAGAGTACAAATCCATTGAGATTAAATAATGTGCTATTAAACCAAGAAATCAAAGAGGAAATAAAAAAATGCATGGAGACAAATGAAAATGAAAACACAACATACCAAAACTTTGGGATACAGCAAAAATGGTTCTAAGAGAGAAATTCACAGCAATACAGGCCTACCTCAAAAAGCAAGAAAATCTCAAATAAACAACCCAACCTTACTCCTAAAGGAGATAGAAAAAGAACAACCAACAAAATCCAAAACCAGTAGAAGGAAGGAAATAATAAAGAATAGAGCAGAAATAAACAAAACTGGGCCACTTTCTTCCACCATACACAAAAATACATTCAAAGTGGATTAAAGACCTAAATGAGAGACATGAAACCATAAAAAATTCTAGAAAACAGCATAGTTCAATATAGTCTCGGACATGGGCTGTAGCAACAAGGGAAACAAAAGCAACAATGAACTATTTTGACTACATCAAAATAAAAAGCTTTTGTACAGCAAAGGAAACAATCAACAAAACTGAAAGGCAACCCATGGAGTGGAAGTAGATATTTGCAAATGACATATTTGATAAAGGGTTAGTATCTAAAATATATAAAGAACTTACCCAAAAAACAATTCAGTTAAAAAATGGGCAGAAGACATGAACAAATATTTCTCCAAAGAAGACATACAGATGGCCAACAGACATATGAAAAGTGGTTATCATCATTTATCAGCAGGGAAATATAAATCAAAACTACAAGAAGATATCACCTCACACCTGTCAGAATGGCTAAAATCAACCACACAGGGCGCCTGGGTGGCTCAGTGGGTTAAAGCCTCTGTCTTCGGCTCAGGTCATGATCTCAGGGTCCTGGGATTGAGGCCCGCATCGGGCTCTCTGCTCAGTGCGGAGCCTGCTTCCTCCTCTCTCTCTGCCTGCCTCTCTGCCTACTTGTGATCTTTTTTAAAATAAAATCTTAAAAAAATAAATAAAATCAACCACACAAGAAACAACAGGTGTTGGTAAGGATGTGGAAGAAAAGGAACCCTCGTTCTCTGGTGGTGGGACTGCAAACTGGTGCAGCCACTGTGGAAAACAGTATGGAGATTTCTCAAAAAGGCAAAAATGGAACTAGCTTATGATCCAGTAATAACTCTACTGGTTATTTACCCAAAGAATACAAAAACGCTAATTCAAAAGGATACATGTACCCTTATGTAAAGAGTGCCATAAGAGCATTATTCACAATAGCCAAGATACGGGAGTAGCTCATGTATCCATCGATTGAAGAATGAATAAAGAAGTGGCATATATACATTCCATTATTCTACTCATCTGCAGAATGCATGAAACAAACAAAATGAGCAAAAGTGAAGAGAGAGAAATCAAGAAACAGACTCTTAAATATAGAGAACAAATTAAGAGTTTCCAGAGTGGAGGTGGGGTTGGGTAAAATAGGTGATGGGGATTAAGGAGTGCACTTGTGGTGATGACCACTGGGTGATTAAAACAAATATTTTCAAATATGAAAATAAAAATATAACTTATCAAAATTTGTGAAAAACAGTGCAAGTTGTTGAAGGAGACTTGTAAGATTTTCCTTGATATGTGATCTTACAAAGACTGTGAACTAAATTTTAGGACTGGAACTAAGGAGACACTAAGAAACTGGGTGTTTCTAAAATTCATCTAATTGGGTAAAATATCCAGTTTGTAATTAGTCTTCTCAGTTTCAGATAGTTGCTTTTGGGGTCCCTCAAGAGCCCCCAGTGGAGGGAGGGAAGGGGCCTAAAGATTGACTGACTATAGAGAGTTGAGTGGCTGGAGTGGGAAGAGAAAAGTCTAACAAGGGTGGATTGAAGGATGGAGTATGTAGGAGTTTTGAAGGGTGACATATGAATAGATTTCAGGTCTTCTAACAGCCAAAATAGAATGGTCTAGAAGTAAGAATCAGAAATCCCTTATTTAGCAATCCCTTAGTTACTGGCTTAGTCCCTTAAGCCCCTCTGTTATAAATTATATTGGGGAATCTTGGGGAGGAGCCTGAATGGCTCTACCTCTACTTATTATGGTGTTCTATCATGGGATTCCATATCCCATGAATTCACCCCATGAATATCAGTAGAATTCCTTGCCCACAAAATGGAGAAATCCTGTCCACTAATTGGTTTAAATCCTCAATAAGATGGGTACTAGAGGAGTCAGACAAAGCCATTAGGGGACACAGGCATAAGGGAGATGAATAGGGGGACTTGTGAAGGGAGTCCTTCAAGGTCACAGTGAATCCAGTATCCCATTTCAAGAAGCTACCGGGATAGTGAGGCTAAGATGGAAATTGTGTTGAGCTTTAAGAGATCCTATAGAGATATTGAGGGACTGGGGGGCAAACTCTTAAAGCTGGCAGTGTTTGCTGACTCTGAGGAAGAGGGAGGAAAATGAGGCAGTACTAAGGGTCTACTATGTTACCCCAATATTAATGAGAAGTGTGGAAGGTGCCCTTCAACTCATGAGGGTAATATAACCTATGACTCCAGAGACAATTAAGGGCTTGAAAGGTCTGCTTCCTCAGAGCTGAGTTAGTATTCCTCCTGTGAAAAAGAAATGTGGGTCTTTTCCCTCCTTTTGAGAGTGGCCTTCACCAATGCCCAGCTCCCTTGTGCTAGCTGAAATCACCTGGATAGATACCCAAAGGTTACAGGCTTCCTCACTCACTCACAGGGGCCTGTAGACCTGGGCAAATTGCCCCACCTGCCCAACCAAACCAGTCTGTTTCTTATTACCAAACCCGGTGGCCTTTTTCTTCACAATACCTGGTCAACAGAGGTCTATAGTTTTGGGTCCTATCTTTAAGTTTTTCTACTTGTTTTAATTATAAAGCCCTGAGCTTGGATTGTATATTTTCTACTTTCTAAAAATACTGTTCTTACAGTGCTGAACTAATGTCTGAACTTCAGATATCTCAGCATTTTATCAGGAGAATTTTTTTGGTAGTGATATGAAGCACAAGTCTTAGATCATTCCCAAAGCTTGCAGTAGAGTCAAGGTTGTTTGGTAATTAAGTTCAAGCCCTGAGTGCTTTTTTGAAGTTGTTTCTAATCGGTGATGATAATTTGCCACAATTTTATCCTTTATTGCTTACAATCTTGAATACGTAACCAATCATTCTTAATAGGATAAAACTCAGAATGGCTTCAAGTAGTTTTTCTTTCTTTTTTTTTTTTTTTTACTCTCTCAGTAGTTTGAAATCCCTTAAGATCTTTCAAGATCTTTCATTTAGCTTTCTTAAACAGAAGAGAGGCATCTCTAGGTAATCTCTGATTTTAAGTAACCACATGATGGCAGTGCTTGCAAGCCTTTATATTGTAGGGGCGCCCTTGTGCAGCATCCAAAGGAACTGTTTATTAATCCATGCTTGGAATGAGCACGCCATGTCTAGCAAATGTGGGCAGAAAACATCTGAAATGTCTTTATGGCCTTCACCAATACCCAGCTCCCTTGGGTAGCTGAAATTACCTTGATACATACCCAAATGTTAGGCTACCTCACTCACTCACAGGGTCCTGTAGCCCTGGACACATCACTCCATCTACCCAACCAAACCAGCCTCTTCCTTATTACCAGTGATATATTCCATCATCACCTTTTTTTCCCCCCTCTTTGACCTGTCTAGGAGCTACTGGCTGCTATTTTCTGGGAGTTAGATAACTAGTTGTGAAGATGTGTGGATGCATGGCCTAGGAACCCAGGCAGGCTCACTTGGATGATGCTGAGACAAATGGCATAAATACACTCCTTTTCTGTATCTCTCCTCCAAAAAAATAAAAGTTTTTATATACTATTTGACCCAAATGTCCATAGAAGGAGACACTCAAATTGGGACTCTGGAACTACAGTTTGTTCATAATACAATGGTACATGGGGTGACGACTCTGTGATAACCCCAGCACGTAGAAACACCACATTTACTTAAACCAAGAGTGAGTACACAATGGCCCATAGGTAAAAAATGTCTTTGTGAAATATAGCCACACCCATTTGTTTACCTACTCTCTGTGGATGCTCTCACTGAATAGTTGTGACCAAGACCCATTGGCTGGCAAATTTTAAAATATTTACCATCTGGCCCCTTATGAGAGAGTTTCCATAGACAAGGAGGATAGTGAGGCAAATGGAGAAGGAAGGCTAAGAGCTCCCCGGAACTCACACAGCCTGGCTTCCACAGGAATTTTCACACTGCCTCTCATTTTCCTGGTGCACACTTGCTCCATTTCTTCCTTGTCTATTGATGAAATAATTTTCAACTTTAATATTTGTGGGCCCTGTACCTTGGCTCCCAGGGAAGTTGTATTTAATATTTACGAAAGTCAAAATTGATTTTTCAAAATCTCAAAGCATGGGTTTTGTACATTCTGCTTTGTACATTCTGCTTCATTAGAGAAAATAATCAAAAAGGAACTTTCTGAACATAAAAGATAAGAAAAAGTGAGAAACTTTCCTAGTTCTCATTAGATTTAAGTCATACAGCCCAGCATATACTAGAAACTTAAGGTCTGAAACTTTCTAATTATTTTTTTGTCTAATAATTTGTAACTTTTTATGTAAAAAATGTATATATAACCCTGCACTAAATGTTCCTTTACCAGCACACTGTTCTTTATGAAGAGTGAGTATCCCATGCAGCTGTCCTAATTAGGCTGGAATGAAACTTTCCTCCTCCTCTTCCTTCTTCTTTTTTTTTTTTTAAGCTTTTTTATTTATTTAGTTGAGAGAGAGCATAAAGGGCTGGGAGACAGGGCAGAATGAGTGGAAGAATCAGACTTCCTATTGAGTAGGAAGCCTGACCTACATCTTGATCACAGGACCCTGGGATCATGACCTGAGCTGAAGGCAGACACTTAACTGACTGAGCCACCCAGGTGCCCTTTCCTCCTTTCTAAAATAAATTCTAGGGATTGCTGAGAAGATAGCAGAGAAGAAATCTAAGCTCACCCTGGCCCATGGATCAACTAGGTAACAGCTACATCAGTATAAATAACCCAGAAAACCACCTGGGATTGACAGAACAAACTCCACAACTACATGTAGAAAAGAGGTGACATCAAAGAGGGTAGGAAAGATGGACATACTGTCAGGAGCTCAAGGACCACAGGTCTGTCCATGGGAGGGGATAGAAATAAGACTATATACCAGGGAGCCCACGTGGGGAAGATAAATCCCCATAACATTTAGCTTTGAATACCAGAGGGGCTCAATTTCCTGAGTTCTTACAACCAGTAGGACTTTTAAAAATCAGCAGGCTCAGCTCCAGGAGAGCAGGAGGAAATTGAGTTCTTGACCTTAAAGAGACAGCAGAACAAACACCCTTCTGAAGTACAGCATAGAAATAGCAGTTTGCAAAATACCTGTGGCATACAGGAGGGAGCAGTGTTTACTAATCTCAGAGTGCATCCTAGAGGGCTATCCCTAGGAGACTCCTCCAGGAACAAAGGAGTATATGGGATCTATTTCCCTCCCCGATCTCCAAGCATAAACACATGGGCACCTATGGGAACCCGAGCAGTTCCCATACTCCTACCTGATAACCATGTACCTAGATCTTCACTCCTCTGCCTACTGCTCCAAGTTTTGGTGGATTTGCCCCTTCCAGAGATAGCCCTGCCTCAGTCTCAGTGCTACAGGTTCTCTTCCCCATAACAGCAGTGCAAATCTTGATAACACTGCATCTACCCACCCAAATCTCGTTAAAACTACATGCCCTGCCCCTGCATGCTTTGTGGATCTGCTTCCTCTAGCATGCTCTTGGCCAAAGCCCATCCAAACCAGGCCATAAGCCTGGCAGTGTGCAAGATGACGTGACAGGGGTTATCACCACTCCAAAGTGACTCCTGCTCTGAGAAGAGGGAAAGATAACCACACATATCAATCTGACCGAGGCCCCAGCAATAGGCTGGGTGGGGGGGAGGAGAGAACTGGTCTGATTGCAGGTCCAGCTCACCAATGAAAACTTCTCAGGGTATAAAAGGGAAGATGCCTTGAAGTTTGGTGCTATTGCATCTTTGGCAAGTGCCTGGTCTGACTCAACTCAAGTCCCAGGTGTCCTTAGACAGGCCTACTAACACCACAGGGACCAAACACTGCCCACAACAGCCCAAGAGGCACAATGCATGTGGTTCAGCCACAATGGCGAATGAGACACCCCTGAAGTGTCAGGTTCTGAGGAACAGGGAACATTGCACTGCATGGCACTATAGGACACTTTCTTCATAAGGCCACTGCTTTCAAGGATAGGGAAATGCAGCTGACTTTCCTAACACATGGAAACAGACACAGAGAGGTAAACAAAATGAGGAGACAGAGGAATATGTCCCAAATGAAAAAACAGGACAGAATCACAGCAAGAGACCTAAGCAAAACAGAGATAAGTAATATTCCCAATAGAAAATGTAAAGTAATGATCATAAAAATACTAGACTTGAGAAAAGACTAGAGGACACCAATGAGATATTTAACAAAGAGATAAAAAAGAACAAATCAGGAACGAAGAAGATGATAAATAAAATTAAAAATACACTAGATGGAATAAATAGTAGGCTTGAGGAAGCAGAAGAACCAATCAATGACCTTGAAGACAGAGTAATGGAAAGTAATCAAGCTGAGCAGATAAGAGAAAAAATATCCAAAATAAGAGTAGACTTAGGGAATTCAGTAATCAAGCTGAGCAGTTAAGAGAAAAAAATATCCAAAATAAGAGTAGACTTAGGGAATTCAAATTCATTTGATGAATTCCAAATGTAATAACATTAATACAGGGATCCCAGAAGCAGAAGAGACAAAAAAAGGGGATATACTCTTTATTTACAGAAAAAATAGCTGAAAATGTCCCAAATCTGGGGAAGGAAACAGAAATCCAGATCCCAGAAGCATAGAGTTTCCCCCAACAAAATCAGCCCAACGAGGTCCACACCAAGGCATATAATAATTAAAGTGGCACAAGGTAGTGCTAAAGAAAGAAGAGTATTTTATTTATTTTTTGATAAAGAAAGAATTTTAAAAATGACAAGAGCAAAGAAAACTGTTATATACAGGCTATCAGTAGATTTTTCAGTAGAAACTTTGATGCTGGAAACTTTGATGATACATTCAAAGTGCTGAAAGGACAAGAATACTCTATCTAGCAGGGTCTCATTCAGAATAGAAGGAGAAATAAAAGAGTTTCCCAAACAAAAGTTAAAGGAATTAATGATCACTAACCAGCCCTGCAAGATATTAAAGGGACTCTTCGAGTGGAAGGGAAAGATCATAAGTAAGAGTTAGAAAAGTAGAAATCACAAAAACAAAAAAATAAGTGTAGCTGTAAAAATCAATCAAGGGACTCATAAAATGAAAGAATATAAATTATGACAGCATAAACGTAAAACATAGGCAGGGATGGATGAGGAGTAAAGAATCAGTTCAAACTTAAGCAACCATCAACTTAATATGGACTTCTATATGCAGAAGATCTTATATACAAACCTAATAATAACCAAAATGAAAAACCCGATTAAAAAAGACATGCAAAAAATAAAGAGAAAGGAATCCAAGTTTCTCATTAAAGAAAGTAACCTTATTATGAAAGAAGAGAGCAAGGGAAAAAAGGAACAGAGAAAAACTACAAAAGCAACCATAAGACAAGTAACAAAATGGCAATAATTATATACCTATCAAAAATTACTGTGAATTTAGTAGACCAACTAAATTCTCCAATCAAAAGACATAGTGTGATGGAATGTATTAAAAAGAAAAGACCCACCTAAGGCTGCCAACAAAGGACTCTTTTCAGAACTAAAGACTCATACAGATTGAAAGTGAGGAGATGATAAATGCTTATCATGCAAATGGATATGAAAAGAAAGCTGAGGTAGCAATACTTGTATCAGAAATGTAAAAAAGAAGCCTTTGAAACAAAGACTGCAACAAGAGACAAAGAAGGACACTATATAATCATAAAAGGGACAGTCCAAGGAGAAGATATAACAATTTTAAATATTTATCCACCCAACATGAGAGTGCCTAAATACATAAAGCAGTTAATAAGAAACAAAGAAATGAATTAATAGAACTATAATAAGAGTGCGGGACTTCACCACCACACTTACATCAATGGACAGATCATCCAGACAGAAAATCAACAAGGAAACAGTAACTTTGAATGACATATTGGATCAGAGGGATTTAACAGGTATATTCACAACATTCCATCTTAAAACAGCAGATTTACACATTCTTTTCAAATGCACACAGAACATTCTCCAGAACAGATCACATAATAGGCCCTAAGATAAATCTCAACAGACTCAGAAAGATCTAAGTCAGACCATGCATCTTTTCTTTCACAACACTAACAAATTAAAATCACCCACAGGAAAAAAATCTGGAAAGAATACAAATACATGAAGGTTAAATAACATCCTTCTAAACCAAGAAATCAAGAAGGAAATAAAAAAACACACAGAGACAAATGAAAACAACACATAATGTTTCAAAATCTTTAGGATGCAGCAAAAATGATTTTAAGAGGGACATTTATAGTAATAGAAGACTTTCTCAAGAAGCAAGAAAAATTTCAAACCACATAACCTTACATCTAAAGGGGATTTAAAAAAATAAAAGAAAGAACAAACAAAACCCAAAACAAGTAGAAGGAATGAAATAATAAAGATTAGAGCAAAAGTAAACAAAATAAAGACTAAAAACATCAACAGAATAGATCAATGAAACTAGGAGCTGGTTCTTGAAAAAATCAACAAAATTGATAAATCTTTAGCCAAACTCATAAAACAAAGGATTCAAATAAACAGAATCTGAAATAAGAAGACAAACAACAACTGACACCACAGAAACACAAACAATTGTAACAGAATATTATGAAAAATTATATGCAAAAAGATGGACAATATAGACAGAATAAATGGATAAATTCTTAGAAACATATGATGTGCCACAACTGAATTAGGAAGGAACAGAAGATTTAAACAGACAAATTATCAGCAATGAAATTGAGTCAGTAATCAAAAAACTTCTCAATTGTAAATATTTATGGCCCCAACATGGAAGCAGCCAACTACATAAGCCAACTGTTAAGCAAAATAAAGAGTCATATTGATATGAATACATTAATTGTAGGAGATTTTTTTTTTTTTTTTTTAAAGATTTTATTTATTTGACAGAGAGAAACACAGCCAGAGAGGGAACACAAGCAGGGGGAGTGAGAGAGGGAGAAGCAGGCCTCCCGCCGAGCAAGGAGCCCGATGCGGGACTCGATCCCAGGTCTCCAGGATCATGACCTGAGCCGAAGGCAGTTGCCTAACCAACTGAGCCACCCAGGCGTCCCTGTAGGAGATCTTAACACACCACTCTCAGCAATGGACAGATCATCTAAACAGAAAATCAACAAAGAAACAAAAGCTTTGAATGACACATTGGACCAGATGGATCTCATAGATATATTCAGAACATTCCACCCTAAAACAGTAGAATACTCATTCTTCTCGAGTGCACATGGAACGTTCTCCAGAATAGACCATATACTAGGTCACAAATCAGGGATCAATCGATACTAAAAGATTGAGATTATTCCCTGCATATTCTCTGACCACAATGCCTTGAAACTGGAACTCAACCATAAGAAAAAGTTAAAAGGAATACAAACACATGGAAGCCAAAGACTATCCTGCCCAAGAACCTTTGGATCAACCAGGAAATCAAAGAACTTAAACCGTTCATGGAAACCAATGAAAATGAAGATACATCGATCCAAAACCAATGATATACAGCAAAGGTAGTCCTAACAGGGAATACATAGCCATCCAAGCCTCACTTTAAAAAATTGAGAAATTCCGAATACACCAACTGTCATTACAACTCTCATTTAAGGAACTGAAAAATCAACAACAATTAAGCCAACTCCACACACAAGATGAGAAATAATTAAGATTAGATCAGAGATCAATGAATTAGAAACTAGAGATACAGTAGAACACATCAACAAAACTAGAAACTGGTTCTTTGAAAGAATTAATAGGATCGATAAACCATTGGACAAACTAATCCAAAAGAAAAGGGAGAAGACCCAAATTAATAAATTATGAAAGTAAGGGGAGAGATCACGACTAACACCAAGGAAATAGAAACAAATCAGAAATTACTGTCAATAGTTATATGCCGATAAGTTAAACAACCTAGAAGATATGGATGCATTCCTGGAAACCTATAAACTTCCAAGACTGAAACAGAAAGCAATTGACAATTGGAATAGACCAATATCTAGTAACGATATTGAAGCAGTGATCAAAAATCTTCCAAAAAAACAAGAGCCCAGGACCTGACAGATTCCCTGGGGAATGCTACCAAACATTCAAAGAAGAAATAATATCTATTCTCCTGAAGCTGTTTTAAAAATAGAAACAGAAGGAAAACTTCTGGACTCTTTCCATGAAGCCAGCATTACTTGAAATTTTTTTTAAAGATTTTATTTGTTTATTTGACAGAGAGATCACAAGTAGGCAGAGAGGCAGGCTGAGAGAGAGGACAAAGCAGGCTCCCGGCTGAGCAGAGAGCCCGAAGCAGGCCTCAATACCAGGATCCTGAGATCATGACCTGAGCCGAAAGCTTTAACCCACTGAGCCACCTAGGCACCCCCAGCATTACTTTAATCCCCAAACCAGATAAAGACCCCATCAAAAAAGAGAACTTCAGACCAATATCCCTGATGAATATGGATGCCAAGATTCTTAACAAGATCCTTGCTAATAGGATCCAACAATACATTAAAAAGATTATCCACCATGACAAGGTGGATTTATTTCTGGGATGCAAGGTGGTTCAACATTCACAAATCAATCAACATAATAGAACCAATCAATAAGAGAAGAAAGAAGAACCACATGGTCCTTTCAATTGATGCAGAAAAAGCATTTGACAAGATACAACAACCGTTTCTGATTAAAACCCTTCAAAGTATAGGGATAGAGGGAACATTCCTCAACCTCATAGAATCTATCTATGAAAAAAACCCACAGTGAATGTCATTCTCAATGGGGAAAAACTGACAGCCTTCCCACTGAGATCAGGAACAAGACAAGAATGCCCACTCTCACCACTATTGTTCAACATAGCATTAGAAGTCCTAGCAAAAGCAATCAGACAACAAAAAGAAATAAAAGGTATTCAAACTGGCAAAGAAGTCAAACTCTCTCTTCACAGATGACATGACACTCTATATGGAAAAACTCCCAAAATTCTACCCCCAAACTACTAGAACTCATACAACAATTCAGTAATGTGGCAAGATACAAAATCAATGCACAAAAATCAGTTGCATTCTTACAAACTAACAATGAAAATACAGAAAAGGAAATCAGAGAATCGATTCCATTTACTGTAGCACCAAAAACCATAAGGTACCTAGGAATAAACCTAACCAAAGAACTTAAGGATCTATACTTGAGAAACTACAGAACACTCCTGAAAGAAATTGAAGAAGACACAAAAAGATGGAAGAGCATTCCATGTTCATGGATTGGAAGAATAAACATTGTTAAAATGTCTACACTGCCCAGAGCAATCTATACTTTCAATGCCATCCTGATCAAAATTCCACCAACATTTTTCAAAGTGTTGAAACGAACAATCCTAAATTTATATGGAACCAAAAAAGACCCTGGATTGCTAAGGAATTGTTGAAAAAGAAAAACAAAGCTGGGGGTATTACATTACCTGAGTTAAGCTTTATTACAAAGCAGTGTTCATCAAGACAGCATGGTACTGGCACAAAAACAGACAAATAGACCAATGGAACAGAAGAGAGAGTCCAGATATGTACCCACAACTCTATGGTCAAATCATTTTCAGCAAAGCAGGAAAAAATATCCAGTGGAAAAAAGACAGTCTCTTCAATAAATAGTGCTGGGAAAATTGGACAGCTATGTATAGAAGAATGAAACTAGACCATTCTTTACACCACACACAAAGATGAACTCAAAATGTCTGAAAGACCTCAATGTGAGATAGGAATCTATCAAAATCCTAGAGGAGAACATAGGCAGTAACCTCTTTGACATTAGCCACAGCAACTTCTTTCAAGACACGTCTCCAAAAGCAAAGGAAACAAAAGTGAAAATGAACTCTTGGGACTTCATCAAAATGAAAAGCTTCTGCACAGCAAAGGAAACAGTCAACAAAACAAAGAGGCAACCCACGAATGGGAGAAGATATTTGCAAATAATACTATAGTGAAAGGGCTTATATCCATGATCTATAAGGAACTACTCAAACTCAACAACCAAAATAAAGATCACCACATCAAAAATGGGCAGGAGACATGAAGAGGCACTTCTCCATAGAAGACAAGACATACAAATGGCTAACAGACACATGAAAAAATGTTTGTCATCACTAGCTATCAGGGAAATTCAAATCAACATCACATTGAGATACCTCCTTACACAAGTCAGAATGGCCAAAATTAACAAGACAGGAAACAACAGGTGTTGGAGAGGCTGTGGAGAAAGGGGAACCCTCTTACACTGTTGGTGGGAATGCAATTTGGTATAGCTGCTTTGGAAAACAGTGTGGAGATTCCTTAAAATAGAGGTACCATATGATGCTGCAATTGCACTACTGGGTATTTACCCCAAAGATACAGATGTAGTGAAAAGAAGGGCCATATGTACCATGATGTTCATAGCAGCAATGGCCACAATCACCAACTGTAGAAAGAACCAAGGTGCCCATCAACATATGAATGGATAAAGAAGATATGGTCCATATATACAATGGAATATTATGCCTCCATCAGGAAGGATGAATACCCAACTTTTGTAGCAACATGGACGGGACTGGAGGAGATTATGCTGAGTGAAATGAGCCAGGCGGAGAAAATCAAGCATTATATGGTTTCACTTACTTGTGGAGCATAATGAGTAATATAGAGGACAGTTAGGAGAAGGAAAGGAAATGGGAAGTGGGGTAAATCAGGGAGGGAGATGAAACATGAGAGACTTTGGACTCAGAAACAAACTGAGGGTCTTGGAGGGGAGAGGGTAGGGGGATGGGCGAGCCTGGTGGTGGGTACTGAGGGTATGTATTGCGTGGAGCATAAACAATGAATCTTGGAACACTGAAAAAATAAAATAAAAGTAAAATAAAATAAAAATCTAAAAAAAATATCCACAAAACAAAAACAAAAAAACAACTCCCCAAAACATCAAAACAAAACAAAAACAAAAACAGAAGTCCAAGACCAGATGGCTTCACAGGTGAATTTTATCAAGCCTTTAAAGAGTTAATACCAATTCTTTTACAACAATTCAAAAACAACAACAACAACAACAAAACAGAAGAGGAAGGAAAACTTCCAAACTCATTCTCTAAGACCCACATTACTCTGATACCAAATCCAGATAATGACACCACAAAAAAAGAGAATTACAGGCCAATATCTGATGAAAATAGATGCAAAAATATTACCAAACAATATCCAGCAATAACTTATAAAAAAATCATTCACCATGATCAAGAGGGATTTATTCCTGGGTTTTAAGTGTACTTTAATATTCATAAATCAATCAGTGTGAAACATCACATCAGTAAGAGAAAAGATAAGAACCACAAGATCATTTCAGTAGATGTAGAAAAAGCATTTGACAAAATACAACATCCATTCATGATAAAACTCAACAGAGTAGGTTTAGAGGAAACATACCTCAACATAACAAAGGCCTTGTATGAAAAACCCACAGCTAACATCATGCTCTATGGGGAAAAACACAGAGCCTTTCCCCTAAGAATAGGATCAAGACAAGGATGTCCACTTTCACCATTTTTATTTAACATAGTACTGAAAGTCCTAGTCACAGCAATCTGACAAGAGAAATGAATAAAAGGTGTCCAAATTGGTAAGGAAGAAGCAAAACTTTCACTTTTTACAGATGACATGATACTACACATAGAAAACTCAAAAGACTCCACCAAAATACTATTAGAACTGATAAATGAACTCAGTAATGTTGCAGGATACAAAATCAAGCTCCAGAATTCTGTTGCATTTCTATACACCAATAATGAAGCAGCAAAAAGAGAAATTAATCACATTTACAATTGTACCAAAAAGAACAAAACATCTAGGAACAAACTTAACAAAGGAGGTAAAAGATCTGTACTCTGAAAACTATTAAGATATTGAAGAAAGAAATTGAAGACAACACAAATAAATGGGAAGACATTCCATGCCCATGGATTGGAAGAACAAATATTGTTAAAATATCGATACTACTTAAAGCAATATACACATTTAATGCTATTCCTATCAAAATACTGACAGTATTTTTCACAGAACTAAAACAAACAAACCTAAAATTTGTATGGAACTGTAAAAGACCCTGTATAGCCAAAGCAATCTTGAAAAAGAAAAACAAGGCTGGACTTCACGATTCTGGACTATCACAATTCTAGACTTCAAACTATATTACAAAGCTGTAGTAATCAAAACAGTATGGTACTGTTACAAAAATCAAGTCAACAGAACAGAACAGAGAGTACAGAGATAAATCCATTATTATATGTTCAATAGATCTTCAACAAAAGAGGCAAGAATGTAGAATAGGAAAAAGACAGTCTCTTCAACAAACAGTGCTGGGACCACTTTCTTATACCTTACACAAAAATAAACTCCAAATGGATTAAGGACCTAAATGGAGACCTGAAACTATAAAAATCCTAGAAGAGAGCACAGACAGTAATTTCTCTGACATTGGCTGTAGCAATATCTTTCTAGATGTCTCTCTTACTGCAAGGGAAACAAAAGCAAAAAGACACTATTGGGACTACATCAAAATAAAAAGCTTCTGCACAGTGAAAGAAACAACCAAGAAAACTAAAAAACAACCTGCTGAGTGGAAGAGAATATCTGCAAATGACATATCTAATAAAGGGTTAGCATCCAAAATATATGAAGAACTTATACAACTCAACATGAAAAAAAAAAACCAGTTCAATTAAAAACTGGGCAGAAGACATGAATATACGTTTCTCCAAAGTCCACACACAGATGGCCAACAGACACATGAAAAGATGCTCAAGATCACTCCATCATTAGGGAAATGTGAATTAAAACCACAATGTGATAATCATGTCATACCTGTCAGAATGGCTAAAATCAAAAACACAAGAAAGAAATGTTGGTGAGCAAATGTTAATAGCAGCAATGTCCACAATATCCAAATTATGGAAAGAGCCTAGATGTCCATCAGCAGATGAATGGATAAAGAAGATGTGGTGTATATATATGCAATGGACTACTATGCAGCCATTAAAAAGAATGAAATCTGCCATTGACAACGATGTGGATGGAACTGGAGAGTATTATGCTGAGTGAAATAAGTCAATCAGAGAAAGAAAATTATCATATGATCTCTCTAATATGAGGAATTTGAGAGGCAAGGTGGGGAGTTGTGGGAGGTAGGGAGGGAAAAAAGTTGAAACAAGATGGTACCAGGGAGGGAGACAAACCATAAGAGACTTAATTGTAGGAAACAAACTGAGGGTTGCTGGGGGGTGGCAAGGAGGGATAGGGTGGCTGGGTTATGGAAAAACTAAAAAAAATAATTAAAATAAAAGAGAAATGTTGGTGAGGATATGGAGAAAAAGGAACCCTTGTGTGTGTTCATGGAAATGCAAACTGGTACAGCCACTGTGTAAGACAGTATGGATATTCCCTGAAAAGTTAAAAATAGAATTTCCATATGATCCAGTAATTGTGGTACTAGATATTTACCAAAGAACACTAGAACACTGATTCAAAAGGATACATACACCCCTATGTTTATTGCAGTATTGTTTACATAGTCAAATTATGGAAGGAGACCAAATGTCCAACAATAGATGAATGGATAACTAAGAGATGGTATATTTATATTGGAATACTATTCAGCCATAAAAAGAATGAAATCTTGCCATTGGCAACAACATGTATGCATCTACAGAGTATAATGCTAAGTGAAATAATCCAGAGAACAAGAAATACCATATGATTTCACTCATATGTGGAAGCAAAACAAATGAACAAAGGGGGGGGGGGAGAGACAAACCAAAAACAGACTCTTAACTATTAAAGGAAAAACTAATGTTTAGCAGAGATGGGTGAGAATTGGGTGAAATGAGCACTACATAATATACAGAATCATTGAATCACTATATTGTACATCTAAAACTAATAAAACACTGTATGTTTACTACATTGGAATTAAAATTTAAAAAACAAGTAAAAATAAACATGTATTAGTCAAGAAAAAAAAGAAATTCTAAAAAACTCATTCAATTTGCATTGGCACTATATAATAGGGAATATATTTAAAATTTTAAAAGCTCTCCACTAACAAAAAAACTCGGGAATTTCCACTAAGAGAAAAATAGTTGAAATAAATCTTGCTTTAAGTAGCTTTGCTTACATACGTGCTAAGAATTTTCTATTTCTCATATGCGCTAAGGAAACTTAAGCCAACTGAGAGAGACATATGAAGAAGAGAGGCCAGCAAAGCCCTCCAGGATGGGGAAGACAAAAGAAAACTGATGGAGTGTGTTTACTAAGATCTGACTGTGGGGGCACCTGCGTGGCTCATTTGGTTGGGCGACTGCCTTTGGCTCATGATCCTGTAGTCCCGGGATAAAGTCCCAAGTCAGGCTCCCTGCTCAGTGGGGAGCTTACTTCTCCCCCTCTCTGTAGTTCCCCCTGCTTATGCTCTCTTGCTTGTGTGTGCTCTCTCTCTTATAAAAATAAATCAAATCTTAAAAAAAAAAAAAAGATCTGACTATTGAGTAACTGTGGGGTTTCCCTTATTTCATCTCATCCTGAACTGAACATCCACATTTACGGTCTAGTCTGGAGATTAAGGGTGCTGGAATTACTTTTACTTTCAATTTCAGTTTTAACCACATGATTTCGATGGTAGAAATTTCTAACTTCCTCAGTTTTTTTAAACTTTTAAAAGAGGAGAATAGAAGGTGGAAGGAGCAAGCGAGCAAGCAGTGGGCAGCTGAGGTGCCACACAGCAGGTGAGTGCATCTTCTTTCATATGCAACATTGTCTGAACTTAAGACTTGATCTCTGATTCAAAGTGAGAACTGAGGAATGGGCAGGAGGGACAGGTTGCCTTTGTCTGGCCCACAAGGGTCTTGGCTGGCTTTAATTTTAGGGAAGCTCAGCTAAGCCATTTGAAACAGCAGCAGCTGCAGAGAGACAGGGAAGCACACTATGTTTCCCTGGATGCACTGCTCCGGGAACGATGTCAGCTCAGGACAGCAGCAAGAACAGTGGAAGGACTCCCCATGGCAGCCTCCCTGATCTACTCTTACCAGGCTCCGTGGCAGACATTAGAATTCATAGATCAAGACACTGCCATCATGGAGCTTACAGGCAATGATAATCTAAAGAGAGTTTTTTTCTAATCTTTCTATTAGTCAAATTTAAGAAAGTTTCAGGTTGAGAGTTTGTAAACCTGGGGTGCCTGGGTGGCTCAGTTGTTTAGCGTCTGCCTTCAGCTCAGGTCATGATCCCAGACTCCTGGGGTCTGGCTCCCTGCTCCATAGGAAGCCTGCTTCTCCCTCTCTCAGTCCCCCTGCTTGTGTTCCCTCTCTGGCTTTTTTCTCTGTCAAATAAATAAACAAAATCTTTTTTTTTTTTTTAAGAGAGAATTCTGTAAATCTCCATGTAGAAATAAATCTAGTTCCCACATCGCAGATCTTTATGAAACAGTAATTATGTTAAGTCTGTCTGTCTCTCCTTGCCCCCACCTCTGGCATTTGCTGGAACATAGGAACATCAGAGTCACCTGTACCATTTGTTAAATGTATAGAATCTGGGTTTAACAATTTCTTTGGATGATTCTTAGGCAGTTCAAATTTTGAAAACTAGTCCTGAACAGGATCAAATGGTTGCACTTTGCTAATCTGAAGTTAAAAGCTCCGTGGCTCATTCACACCTAAGAAACCACAGTTGTTCAGTTGTTCCTGTCACATCTCCCCCTCAGCTTCCTCTAATCTTCTCTGTAAAGAGGGGACTGTACACGCTCAGGCATTACAAGGCTTCTGTTTTCCCTGTGTGTTCTTTGCTCCCCATACTGAAGAATCAGACAGGAGGAGGTGGGACAGGAGCAGTGTGCCTGAACTTGCTTACTGTTCGGATCCGATGAAGAATTTATTTGTAGACCTTGTTTCTTAGAAACCTACAGTTTGTGGAATGGGTTGACATGCATAGCCCAATGGACCAAATTGCTCAATACAACTGTTGTAGATTAATTTTCATTTATTCAACAAACGTGCATTGAAATCCTATTTTGTGCTGCATGCTATGCTAAGATAAAAGCTTATGGTATCGGGCACCTGGGTGGCTCAGAGGGTTAAGCCTCTGCCTTTGGCGCAGGTCATGATCTCAGGGTCCTGGGATCGAGTCCCACATCAGACTCTCTGCTCAGCAGGAAGCCTGCTTCCCCCTCTTTCTCTGCCTGCCTCTCTGCTCAGCAGGAAGCCTGCTTCCCCCTCTTTCTCTGCCTGCCTCTCTGCCTATTTGTGATCTCTCTATCAAATAAATAAGTAAAATCTTTTAAAAAAGAAATTAAAAAAAAGCTTATGGTATCTAATTTAATTAATATCCTCCAGGTTGGACCTATAACTTTATCCACATTACCCTATAATTATCTTTAAAATCTTAGGTTTAGCTAGGTGAGGCTTCTTTTTAAGGCTCCATAAGCAGTAAATGACAGAGCTGGTGTTAGATTCCTTTGAATATGAGACATGTACATATAAAACTGAACACTGGAGGCATTTGAATATAATAGCATATTTACATAATCTGATCATGAAAAATACATATCATCAACTGAGAAAAGGACGTAAAACTAAAAAAAAGTAAAGACCTTTTATTTGGGTTCTCAGAATTGTAATTTGGGGAGCCCAGAGTCTGAAGGAACCACAAAAGTGTCCTGCTCATGTGGGAAAAGTATGGAGTTTTTATGAGAAAGAAGGAAGGGGCTTCTTATCTTCTTTAAGAAGATAAAGAAGAGAAAAACCAGTAAGTTAAGGCTGACTGGTTGAGCTTCTTCCAACTACCATCTTATTGATGATGTTATCGGCGCTATCAAATGAAGCTGTCCCTGGTATGCATTAACTTTACTGTCTTCATGTGATCCAAATGCCAGTTGCTCTGCTGAAATTTTATGAGCATTTACTTGAAAACTATTACCACTCTGGTCCAAGTAAAGAGCTCATTCTTTGGAAAAGAAAATGGAGCTCCTAAATGGAGTCTCTTATGTCAAAATTTTATATAACTCCTCAATATTATAGAAAACCACTTTAATATAATGTAATAAAAATATGCCAGCAGACTAAAATTGTACTTTAAATATTTTTTTTAAGATTTTATTTATTTATTTGACAGAGAGAGAAATGACAAGTAGGCAGAGAGGCAGGCAGAGAGAGAGGAGGAAGCAGGCTCCCTGCTGAGCAAAGGGCCTGATGCGGGCCTGATTCCAGGACCCTGAGATCATGACGTGAGCCAAAGGCAGAGGCTTTAACCCACTGAGCCACCAGAATAAAAAAAATATTTTTTAAATTAAACTTTAATTTAAAAAAAAAACAATCCCGTATACTATTTACCTAGATTTAGCTACTGGTGACATTTTGCTAGATTTGCTTTATCTCTCTAAATATATGTGTATATCTCCCTATATAAAATTATATTTGCATATATGTCATTTTATATATATATAAAATATATAATATATATTATATTGAAGAAAAGCTGACCCTCCCAGCTAAGTATATCAGCCTGTATTTCTTAAGATTCAGGAACATTCTCCTGCTTTCCCTGGTTGAAAAGGAGACTACATTCTTTAGACTGACCTCCTTTCACTTACCACTCCCACTCCCAGCACTTGTCAACCTACAGACAAAAGATGAGCACAAGGGTCACACGAAAGCATGAGAGAGCACATTCTGATATGTGAGAAAGCTACAGAGGTTAATCAACTGATAAAGGAACTGATAGGATAATCAATGTCTTTGAGGAAGAATATTCTGCCCGTAAGTGGCTGCAATAGCATGACGCAGAGAAATGGACTGTCCGGTTGTTGTTATTTTAAAACCTTAAAATTGTGATAAGAAATATATGCAACATAAAATTTACCATTTTAACCATTTTAAGAGTACAGTTCAGGGACACTAAGTACAGTTCAGTGACACTAAGTTATGCAACTATTACCACTGTCTCCAGAGACTTTATCACCCTAAATGGAAACTCAGTACCTTTTCAGCAATCATTCCTTATTCCCCCACCTTCAGTCCATGGTAAACACTATTCCACTTTCTGTCTCTATGCATTTGACTAATTTAGGTACCTCTTCTAAATGGAATCATACAGCATTTGTCTTCTCTGGCTTATTTCACTTTAGAATAATGTCTTTGAGGTTCATCAATGTTGTAACATGTATCAGAATTTAATTCTTTTTACAGCTGAAAAATATTCCATTGTATGTATATGACACATTTTGTTTATTCATCCGTCAACTGATGGACATTTTCACCTCGTGGTTACTGTGAATACTGCTGCTAATGAACACTGGGGTACAAAATCTGTTTGAGTTCCTGCTTTTAATGCGTTTGTACATCTGCCCTGATGTGGAATCTCTGGATCAAATGTTAATTCTATGATCAACTTTGAGAGGAAACAGCATAGTGTTTTCCATAGTGGTTGTAACATTTTACATGCCTACCAGAAATGCACAAGGGTTCTAATTTCTCTACATCCCGGTCAGCACTAGTTGTTTGCTGTGTATTTGTTTTTGTTTTCATTTTTAAAAAATAATAGCCATCCTAATGGGTATGAAGTTTTACCTCCTTGTGGTTTTGATTTACATTCTCATAATGATTAGCGACGTTGAGCATCTTTTCTTGTGTCTGTTGTTGGGTTTTTTGTTTTGTTTTGTTTTGTTTTGTTTTAAAGATTTTATTTATTTATTTGACAAAGAGATCCCAAGTAGGCAGAGAGGCAGGCAGAGAGAGAGGAGGAAGCAGGATCCCCACTGAGCAGAGAGCCCGATGCAGGCCTCGATCCCGGGGACTCTGAGATCATGACCTGAGCCGAAAGCAGAGGCTTTAACCCACTAAGCCACCCAGGCGCCCGTGTCTATTGTTCTTATTTATATCTTCTCGGGAGAAATATCTGAGTCCTTTGTCCATTTTTGAACTGCACTGTTTTTGTTATTACTGAGTTGTAAGAGTTCTTACAGATTCTGGATATTAACCCTTGTCAGATATGTGATATGTGGTTTTCTTTTCTTACTCTGTGGGTTTTCCTATTCCTCTGCTGGTGGTGCTCTTTGACACACAAAAATTAATTCTGATGAAGTCATACTTATCATTTTTTTTCATATTTTCATCATGCCTTTGGTGTCATATCCAAAAAATCATTGTCAAATCCAGTATCAGGAAGGTTTTCTCCTGTGTTTGCTTCTATGAGTTTTTGTATTTTTAGCTCTTATGTTTAAGCCTGTGATAGGTTTGGAGTTAAATTTTATATATGGTGTTAAATAGTCCAACTTCATGCTGTTGCATGTGAATATCAAATTTCCCCAGTGCTGCTTATTGAAAACACTATGCTTTTCCCGTTGAATAATCTCAGCAGACTTGTCAAAAATCATTTGACCATATATGGGTGGGTTTATTTCCGGTCTCTCTGCTCTATTCTGTTGGTCTAAATGCCTATGTTTGTACCAGTACCACACTGTGACTGGACTAATTTTAGTTACATATCGTTTTCCTGATTTACTTTAGTTGTGTTCCCTTTAGTTTTTTGAGCATAGTTAAGAAAATTACTTTAGTCTTTGCCTAGAACAAGCAATGCTTATGTTTCTTCAGGGATGTTTCCTGCCACGTTTATTTCCTTCCTTTGAATGGGCTATATTTTCCTGTTTCTCTGTATGCCTTGTGATTTTTGTTGTTTCTGTTGAAAACTGGTCATTTATAAAAATAGCCACCTTTCCATTCTTTGCATACTGCTTTTATGCTAAGGAAGTCTTTGCTAATTAGCTGGGTCTTGGTCTTAAGCCTTAGGATTAACCTAGGGAGAAACCTTAAAGTCGTTTTAGGTCTTTTCTGAGCATGCCTCCTACCTGAACTTATGTGTGGCCTTCTCAATTTCTCCGTATACATGCTGCTTTTAAATGTCTTAATTACCCTCAGAAAATCTCCTTGAGGCCTTTGATGGTCTATTGTTTGTCTCCAACCTGAAAAGGAAAAGAATTCTATTTCTTCTCTCAACAGCATTCTTAATACCTCACTGCTGGTCACCAGAATTTTCCATAGTAAGCAATTCTGACACAAATGGTCTGAGATTAACCCTACAGGTTAAGGGCTCAATCCCACAAGACTGGCCCCACTTCAGATGGCAATCTCAATTCCAGGGTGTCACCTGTGCTTCTGACTGGCTATGTTCATCATCTGTACTTCAGGTTCAGTAATTTGCTAGAACAGCTTACAGAACTCACGAAAAGCAGTTCACTCACTAGATTACTGGTTTATAGGAGGAAGGAAGGAAGGAAGGAAGAAAGGAAGGAAGGAAGGAAAGAGAGAAAGAGAAAGAAAGAAAAGAAAGAAAGAAAGAAAGAAAGAAAGAAACAAACAAACAAACAAACAACCCCAGAACAGCAAGATCAAATGCATAGAGCAAGGTATCAAGAAAAGGGTGTGGAGCGTCCATGCTCTCTCTGGGCACACCACCCTCTGAGCATGTGCACATGTTCACCAAACCAGAAGCTCTTTAAACGCCATGAGGGTTTCTAATGGAGTCTTCATTAAATAGGTATGATGGAGTAAATCACTGGCCTTCCGTGACTATCTCAACCTGCAGCCCTTCTCGCTGCCCCAGGGGTTGGGATATGAGGCTGAAATCTCTAACCATGTGGTCAGCTCCCTTGGCAACCAGCCTTGTCTTTGCTCATCCAGGGTATCTTCCCAAATCACCTCATTAACATAAACTTGGGTGTGTTTGAAAGGTGTTTTTTATGTATCACAGAAGACACTTCTTTCACCTTCTTCACTCTTAAGACCTATTTTAGGAACCAAGGACAAAAAACCAAGTTTTGTAACGAAAGTTACTTCCATTACTTTCATCACGTGGGAAATTAAATGTGTTTTTGAAGCTGTGTGTCAGGAGCAGGGACAAAGACCAAATATATACTTCTTATATTAAATCACAAAATCACACACTTATAATATTTTGCCAGAGGGGTCTGGAAGTCAGTCTCCCTGCAGCTTTCCCAAGCAATGCTCCTTGCTTCTCCCTGTCCAAGATCTGAATTTGGTGAAACAAAGACCAGTCCTTCAGGCAGCTCAGAACATAGTCTGCTCTCCTCCATCCAGTCTGTGGGAACTGAACTACTATCTACGATGGTCTGTTTTTGTTTTTATTTATTTGAGAGAGACTATGAGTGGGGCATGGGGGGGGGGCAGAGGGAGAAGCAAACTCCCTGTTGAGCAGGGAGCCTAACACAGGGCTTGATTCCAGGACACTGTGATCATGAGCTGAAGGCAGACACTTAACTGACTGAGCCACCCAGGTGCCCCAATATGGTCTGTTTGAGGTATTCACTGGTGATTTCTTGCCTCTGGCATCTGCAGATCTATGGCCTGCAGTTCATGAGCAATGCCCATGAGACCAATGCCACTCCTTCTTTCCACATGAAATCCAAGTTATACCACTACATTCCTGGCCCATGCCCCTGCCTAAGAACCTTGTGTGAGATGAAACAGAGACCTGAAGAGGTAAACCCCAGACAGCTTTGAACACTGTGAACAAGGTCTACTCTGATCCCTCTGGGTCAAAGGAGAAATGTGGGAACTGGGTTACCACCTACTCCAGACCAAGACTAACACCACGCCAGGGAGTGTATGGGCCAACGATAAGCAAAAACATCACAGAATTTCCTGCCATTTTTAATAAGGCTTTTTCTTGATTGAGTGTTTGCTTGGTTGCTTTAGATGTTTGACTCTTTTTGTAGAACTACTAGAAGATTATTCCATCCAATATTTAGGTTGTTTTTGATATCTCCTTGGGGAAACAAGAGCTTAGAGCTTCCTAGCTTGCCATTTTGCTCAGTTGTCTAGGTTTAACCCTGGCTCTATGTCTTCCTCAGCTTTTGTGAGACTCATTTATCTTTTTTGCAAAGTGGGTACAATAATTTCTAACTTGTAGGATCTTGTAAGTTTCAGTGAGGCTGGGTATGTAAGGTATGTGTCACAGGGCCTGGTATAGTGTAGGCCCTCAGGGATAGTAGCAGTGATAGTAGCAGTTGCTTGAATTTTATCATTACTATTGAAGCAAAACTTTGGCGAATAATACTACTCTATGTTTCATCATTAATATCATCACAGATTTGGGGGAGTAATAGAGGAAGCCCTCTGCAGTCTAAGTCTAGGTTACATTTTGTCTCATAGAAAGTACAGAAGTTTCACCTAGTCCTAAACTGATGGGTGCTTTGGATAACTCCTAGTCAGAGAATGACTTTGTAATCTTATTTCTTCTAGGAGGCTTTTCTAGGTTGGCAGGCTGCCATGGCATCTGGACCCAATATGACGGCCCCCATTTGTCTGGTGGAAAACAAAAATATGCAACTGTCAGTGAACCAGACAGCTCTACAGATTCTTGAAAGGATTTCTCAACCAGTAGTGGTGGTGGCCATTGTAGGACCGTATCGTACAGGCAAATCCTACTTGATGAACCGTCTTGCAGGACAGAACCGAGGTAAGTGTTATAGTCAGTCTGGGGCCAACTGGTAACCTCTAGCTATATCTCTTAGGCCTTTAGTTTTCTTCCTTGTTCACATGAAAGGATAACCAAATTCCTCTCAATCAACCAACCTTCCAACTCTAATTCTCACCACTAAATTACTCTTATTGTAATCTGTTATCATACTGTTTTACTACTGTTAAGGAAGATCTCTCCTACTAATGCTCAGGATTCTACCCTCCTTAACCTGATCAAGTACTGGGCTCTTATAATTGCATCTCCTCTCTCTAGAAACCCATTTGCTTTTTTATGGGATATTTCCATCAATATATAAAGATGTTTAAATATCTATTGAGGAAGGATAGAAGTAGAAAAACATTCACCTTCAGCCGGAAGGCTGACCTATAGCCTGCATAGTTCTGATAAGGATCGAATATGTGCTGGCTCTGACATTCTTAAAGAGACTCTGGACTGCCTGTATATCTCACTAATAGTTGATACTGAACTGAATAAGAAAAACCAGAGAAACCTTGTGAAAATAGTTTAATGAGTAGAAATTCAAAGAAACATTTATGTTCTAATACCCCCTGCACATCTCCTTCCTCCTGAGTTTTAAGCATATAACCACCAGCTTCATAGAGCACAAGTGCAGCTCTTTCTGCCCACGGGTCCTGTTCCCCATGCTACCTGAATAAACTTAGGAAGTTGCACCATTGAAACATCTCAAGAATTTTTTTAATATATTATCTTCTAAGTAAATTTCTTTTATTATAAAGACTATCTTAATTCTAGAATCATTCAGCAAAATCAGAGCAAAGTACAAATATCTCCATAAATTTGCTGTTCCCACACATGGGTACCCTCTTCCATTATCAATATCCCCACCACAGTGGGGAACAATTAACCTACATGAGCACAATACAGCCACCCTAAGTCTACACTGTACTTTAAGGCTCACTCGTGTGTTGGGTTACTAGAAACTCTCAATATATGTAGGACATTCATCTTTGGTCATATTGATTTTCTTGTTTGTTTTATTTTCATTTTCATTCATTTTTTATTAACAGTTATTTGACTTTAATGTGTAGTATTTCAATCATTTCCTCATGGTTTCATACCTTTGTCTTAACAAGGTCACTATTCAATTTGAAAGTAATTGTTCACAAATATATTTGATAAATTAATGATAGCTATATAAATATTAGGTTTGGATGAGTTGTGCTCAAGGACCCCAGGACATCTATCATCTTAAAATTCCTTCTGGATTTCACATCCTATTGTAGTTAACAACTTTCCTCCCCTCTTTTTTTTAATCACTTTGGCAAAAAATACAATTTCTTTCTTTTTTTTTTTAAGATTTTATTTATTTGACAGAGAGAAACACAGCCAGAGAGGGAACACAAGCAGGGGAAGTGAGAGAGGGAGAAGCAGGCTTCCTGCGGAGCAGGGAGCCCGATGTGGGACTCGATCCCGGGTCTCCAGGATCATGACCTGAGCCGAAGGCAGTCGCCTAACCAACTGAGCCACCCAGGTGCCCCCAAAAAATACAATTTCAATTTAATTTTTCTACCATTTCTTTTCTCATGTTTCTCTTTAATCTACTGTTCTCTGACTTTTTGCCTCACCATTCTTTCAAAATGCTCACTAATGGTTATTGATGATCTCCATTTTTAAAAAATGTATTTTTGTGTCAGTAATGCCTCTTTGCCTCCATCATGAGAAGTTACCTGGCATTACTGCCCTCCTTGAAACAGAAGACAAAGTAGGACATGCTTAAGGAATTTGAGAAAGAACCATCCTGTATGCTGGGGTACATATGTACATTCCAGAAAGTCTGACTTTGTACCCTTTGGTTGCTTAGATGAATCTCCTGTCCCTGAATGTTGCCTTCTCCCCTCTCCTTGCAGGTTTCCCTCTGGGCTCTACAGTGCAGTCTAAAACCAAGGGCATCTGGATGTGGTGTATGCCTCACCCCTGCAAGCCAAAACACACCTTGGTCCTTCTGGATACCGAGGGCCTGGGTGATGTGGAAAAGGTAAAGCAGATAGTCATAGATAAATCCTTTTTTATTCTGGATTTGCTCCGTATCTCTTCATGATATTTTATGATTTAACTGCTGTGATCTATTTTTAAAATCTAGAAATCCAACTATAGTGAATGAGGCATGCCAGTTTCTTTGAAATTCACTTCTAGATATGGCATATTAGATAAAATTTTTTATTTTTTGATACTGGTTGAATTATTTGATTAATATTTTAAGAAGATTTATTTATTTATTTATTTATGAGATAGTGAGATAGATTAAGACTGCAAGTGGTTGGAGGGCCAGAGGGAGAGAGAGAGAATCTCAAATAGACTCCCTGCTTAGCACAGAGAATAATGCAGGGCTTGATCTCATGACCTGGAGATCATGACCTGAGCCTAAACCAAGAGTCAGATGCTCAACTGACTGAGCCACCAAGGGGCCCTGAAGTGTTTGATTAAATTAAAGGAATAATTATTGAATAGTTGAGTTGCAGTCTCCTGGCTAGGTACTATAGATATTAATCACCACCAATAGATATTAAAGGTCCTGCCCTCAAAGTATCTTCAGTCCAGTTGAGAAAACCAAACATATGCAGTCAGATTTAATATAATTTGTTTGGGGAAGAAGCACGCTGGAGAGAAGAAAAAGTTGCATTGCAATGCAATCGCTGACTTCTGTCACCTACATGGGAGTTCTCTGGCTGGGATGGCTCTTTTGAGTTATCCTGAGTTGGGACAAAGATGCTGATAAATCATGGAAAGGCTGCTCTGGAAGCCTTTCTAATTAAAGGGAATGGCACCTTTGAGCTACCTTCCATCAGCACTCCTTCTAGCTGGGGGAATAAGTCCTTCAATTTTACAAGGTGATATGGGAAGCACAACATAGTTTGTACCACACACTATTAAGCAAAAGGGTGCCTTGGTGGGAAAGAGGAGAAACATCAACTCCATCCTAGGAATTGAAATATTTCTGATTCACCTTCCAGATGAAGTACATATTTGAGGTGTGGAGTTAAGAGACTGTGTTTACATTTCTTATGGTGAAGTTCATCAACTACACAAAGAGTATTCTGGAAGGCTCTGAGATACCTCTGATTGTGCCGGTTCTATAAAAGTGTTTGGGGGAACCAAGGCTGGCACAGTTGGTATAGCACATGACTCTTGGTTTTGGCTCAGGTGTGACCTTAGAGTTGTGAGATTAAACCCCACCTAGCTCCACACTCACCCCAGAGTTTACTTCAAGACTCCTTCTCCTCCCTACCCTGGCTTTCTCTGTCAAATAGATAAATAAATCTTTGAAAAAAAACAACAAAAAAAAAGAACAACAAAAAAACCGCATGTGTTTGCCCTATAACAAACATTTTCAGATAGATTTTTTTTTGTATTTTAATTGGCTACTAATGGGTGAAATGAATGATTATTCCTTTTGTTCTTACATTGAGACTTACTTGGAAATGGTATTTAAATTTCCATAGCTCTCCATTTCTGCCAAAAGAGGAGTTAGAAATTCTCTATTTATTTTTCTAATAATTTTTAATTTGTGGAAATCAGTGTGAAGGTTTCTAAAAAAGTTAAAAATTGAAATACCAATATGTTCCAATAATTCCACTACTGTTTACCCAAAGAAGATGAAAACACTAATTCAAAAAGTTATATGCACCCCTATGTTTAATGCAGCATTATTTACAATAGCCAAAATATGGAAGCAACCTAAGAGTCCATTAATAGACATATGGATAAGGAAGATGTGGTGTAAATACATAATGGAATATTACAATGACATAAAAAGGACGAGACTGTGCCACTTGCACCAACATGGATAGACCTAGAGTGTATCATGCTAAGTGAAATAAGTCAGATTGAGAAAGACAAATACATGATTTCACTCATATTCGGAATCTAAGACACACAAACACATACACACAAATATACTAAGAAACAAAATGCAAATCAGACACGCTGATACCTAAGTCTGTGTTTCTTCATGTCTATATTTGACCAATTCTTGAACACTCAGCTCAAGACTTCAAGTAGGCCTTTATAACATATACTCTTTCTCCAAGTTTCACAGTTCTGGTCTTCCTTGAAAAAATTCTAAAGGTTGCTTATATACATTACTAAGATGTAAGATTATTAATATTCTTTATATGTATTGTCATCTTTATTATACTCATTGTTATGGATGTTTGTCATCACTTTAAAATAGTCACCTTGAAGGTAATTATTGTGATTTTCAAGTTTGCTTTTTACATATAAGACTAGTGGGATACATTCAGTAGCTTTCTATAAATATTTGTTGATTTTAATTGAATATAATTTGAATCATGAGTTATGGCAATTATGGTATATTTTGTACAGCTATACATAGAATGAATAAATGCTAACACTCATCATTGTACACTAGGTACTGTATTAGGTTTTCTATATATGTTACTTTATTTCATCCAACTGAGGAAAAAGAAAGCTCTGTATTAGACCCTCTTTATATGTGGAAGACTCACCATCACAAAAAATGTCAAAATTGTCAAAGTTGGTAACTGTATATATGTCTGTCTTCAAACTTATTTCTTTGCATGGCAAATATGTTACTTGGAATAATAAATGAAAGATGGATACAAGAAGTGTCTGAATGAATTTCTAAAGACTAAACTCCTAAAACTCTTGCTCTAATATGCTTTCTAGGGTGACCTTAAGAATGATTCATGGATCTTTGCCCTGGCTGTGCTTCTGAGCAGCACCTTTGTCTACAACAGCTTGGGAACCATCAACCATCAGTCCCTGGAGCAGCTGCAGTATCCTTCCAGGGACCAAACCACCATGTCTCATTAATTTTATGGAAATAGAGATCAAGATAGTTTCTCCATCCCTGTCACTTAGCTGCCTTTGGTGGAGCAGAGGGGACCCAGGGCAAAAGAGTGTTTATAATAATTTTTGTTAGAGAAAAGTGGGAATGATGGATGGGGACTTCCTTTTCCTTAACTGAGCCCTAGTTATGTGACAGAGCTCACAAAACTAATCAAAGCAAAGTCCTCCCCAGAGGAGGATGGAACAGAAGATTCCACCGAATTTGTGAGTTTCTTTCCAGACTTTATCTGGACTGTACGGGATTTCACCCTGGAGCTGAAGTTAAATGATTCTCCTATCACAGAGGATGAGTACCTGGAAAATGCCTTGAAGCTGATTCCAGGTATCAGAACATGGCCTGGGCAATGGATGATCCAATAGAGGGTGGGATCTACTGAACATAATCTGTTCTCTTTGGGATTGCATTTGTATTGGAGACTAGATTGAAGTCTGAGGTTGGGTGGAAAAGCTCTAGGAACTGGAGTTTAAGTTCACTCAAGAAAAACAGAGCCTAGGCTAGAATGCAATTATTCAAAACTTATTTGTTCTTTAAACAGTGGCTAATGTAGCTACCAGGTTTCAGTGGGTGCTTAAACTTTCCAAAGACCTGACACATTTTCCTTTCTTTAGCTTCTGCTTTTCTGTGTTGAAGAAAACAACTGACCAAAACATATTAGGCATGAAATTATAAGGAAAATCAACATATAACTACATATAAATATATTTCAATAAAAATATATTTTATAATTAGATATTAATCTTCTTAAAGAACATAATTTTCTAATGCCTGCATAGATATATCATATACAAAAATAAATCTATGTGTTCTAAATAAACCTGAAGAGTATGCCTTTTCAATCTATACCTTTTCAATATTTCTGACACTTATCAGAAAATTCATTTTATTGTCTATATTATAGTTTTCTCTTAATTCCTATATATTTATCCATGCTATAATTTCAAAAGAATAAATTATTTTAATGGGTTACATTGATAATGGTATAGATCTCATTAAACCTTGAGCGAAAGATCAATTCTGATTTATTCATTCTTGCTTTCAGTTTTCTACTTACACTTTCCCAAAACATTTAATGAGAAACTGGCCAGGCAGAAGAGCAATACTGTTAAATCAAATCTAGTCCTTTCCCTCAAGGACTTTGTAGAGTAGTGGTGACATCCTGGTATTACATTTTAGTTATATTTACTCTTCTGAGGTTTTTGTGAAATAAAATAGCTAATATTATACAAATTATTTCTAGCATCAAAGCAGTTTTCCTTAAATAACGAGAGCATCCTAATATGCCTAATATTGTTGTTCATAATATGGCTGACTGTGGCTCTTGGTCCCAAGCTCAATTTCTATATGAGACCAAAAAGTTCCATTTGACTCTTGATTTTTTTTTGCCATTCATTCAGTAAATATCTAATGGACTACTCTACCACCATTTTCAGGTCTGGAGTTGAGTCATAGGTTACTTTTACCTGGATCAGATGTCTCCCCTAATTTCTTTCCAGAATATTGCCATTGGTATGAGTTTGCTGTTTAAGGAAATATTGAATGTCTATGGTAAAGGTGTTTCAAGCATAGGGGACAGCAAAGAATCAAAATCCCAGTCATAAAAACCATTAGCTCCCTTGTCTCAAGGCTGTTCCCATGGTAATCTGTTGTTCCTATCCCTCAGGCAACAATCCCAGAATCCAAGCATCTAATCTACCGAGAGAGTGCATCAGGCATTTCTTTCCAAAACGGAAGTGTTTTGTCTTTGACCGGCCAATAAATGACAGAAAACTTCTGGCCAACATTGAGAATATACCTGAATATCAACTGGATCCTAAATTCCAGACACAGGGAATCAGTTTTTGTTCTTACATTCTCACCCAAGCAAGGACGAAGACCCTCAGAGAGGGAGTCACAGTCACTGGAAATAGTGAGTCTCCTTTTCCTATTTCTGTGGGGCCCTAATATCAGCATTTTTGTTTGATTCTGTATGGAATTCTAGGTATATATACATTCTCACTCCATGAAGACATGTGTATATTTTATAATTATCTCACTTTTAGGGGTTTACAAATCCTTCTCCAACACTGCACTCTTTGTCACTGCTATCTGTGTTGACTTATCTGAAAAAATAAAAACAAAAACAAAAACCCCACAGTGTTTAAAAAAAAAAATCACTAACTGGGTATAAAAGTCCCATCTGACAAGGGTTATTTGCAAAAAGAAAAAAACACAAAAAAATATTTGGGTGTTTAGAGTGGTAAAAAAATAAATAGTATCCCATGAATCAGTGAAAATCCATTGGAAGCTTCAGAATTAGGAATAAATATAATCTGATTTATCCTGCGTCATCTGTCTACCCATATAATCAATTTTGTTTTTAATTTTTTAATGGGAAATTATATTTTCCAGATATCTTTTAGTATGTTAGATAAAGGTAAATTTTTAATTTTTTAGCCATGTGACCTGGAGAACCATAAAGTTTAGACTCAATAGAAAAACAAAGGTGAAGACAGAAGGACACATATCTGTGTGGTGGAGGGTGGGGGAAGCAGATGGTGAGTGTGAGTGCATGTGACCTCAGAAATGTAGTCCCATAATCTGGTATCTTGTGGGGTAATAATTTGATATTTAACCCTTTATTATCCTGGCTCCTTCAGGGCTGAGGACTCTGTTGGTGACCTATGTGGATACCATCAAAACTGGAGCAGTGCCTTGTTTGGAGAATGCAGTGACAACTCTAGCCCAGCTTGAGAACTCAGTGGCCGTGCAGAAGGCAGCCGACCACTACAGCGAGCAGATGGCCCAGCGACTGACGCTCCCCACAGACACGCTCCAGGAGCTGCTGGATGTACATACAGACTGTGAGAGGGAAGCCATTGCAGTGTTCATGGAGCACTCCTTCAAGGATAACAAGCAGGAGTTCCAGAAAAAGCTTGTGGTAATTTTTCTTAGTATTTATTCTTTGAGACCCGTCCCTTTAAAGAATGAAACCAGAAGTACCTTTATTGACCCCATGACTCAGCTCTTACTCAGGAATAAAGAAATCTGGATTCTCATGAGAGGGAGAGCTTAAAAAGACTACATTTCCTTCTTTTTTCCTTTCTCCCAAACCTGGGGCAACTTTGTCTAGAAATCTCTCTGATTTCTGAAGTAAAATCAATATCGATATCCTCCTCATCTGAATACTTCTGTACATTCTAAGCCTGCCCACAATACCCGAAAGTACCCACCCACAATTCCTGAGCATACTTTCTGGGACACACTCCCATTGTCACGAAGCACATTTTCTCTTATCAGACGCTCATTCCAGGTCATTTTCAACTTATTTTGCTCCCTGTTGTATCGCTGTATCACTGAAAATGAAATCACTGAATGCTCCAGTGGCAAGGAGCCCCAGAGATTAGGTAATACAACATTTCAGAAGAATCAGAGAGGGTAAGAGACTTGTCAGTGTCTTGCAAAGAGTATTCAAGGTTGTGAGTAAATCAAGTCTTGTGATTTCTGTTTTATTCCATGTCCTTCTCCAACAGAATGCTTTTCTCATGAGGACCAGAGTTAGACCAATCCTTCTACCAGATTCGTTGGAATAGTATTGTTCCTATTCTTTTCTTCAGGTAACATCTCTCTACTTTCCCCTTGTAGGAAGTCATAAAGGATAAGAAGGAGAGTTTCTTGCAGCAGAATGAAGAGGCATCCATTAAATACTGCCAGTCTAAGCTCGATGAGATGTCACAGGTCCTAATGGAAAGTGTTTCAGCAGGAACTTTCTCTGTTCCTGGGGGACACAAGCTCTACAGGGAAGCAAAAGAAAGTGTTGAACGGGACTATTCACAAATGCCCAGGAAAGGAGTGAAGGTGAGGAATAAGGGGAGTGTGAGGAGCCTACAGAATACAGTTAAAGGGGTCTCCAGATAATCTGAGAGCACAGCACCCATTGTGGGTGATAAGTAGCACGGGGATATCATGACGGCTTTAGCTTCTGAGGTCCACTATTTGCTATTTACTCCTGAGAAGAGTAGAAATGTCTATTCCCCCAAAAAAGAGTATGGGTTTCTGAAATCCACAAGAGACAGAACAGAAATTACTCATTCCTCATCCAACAACACAGCATTGACTATGCCAGTGTTGACGATTTACAATTTAAAGTGAGAGTCATTGTGCTTAAGTATGATCAACAGTAAGAGAGAAAGTCAAATACACAGCCAACTGCATACAAAGTTATAACACACATCGGCCTGTGACAATGGGCTCCATATGGCGCACTGTTACACAGCCATAGAAACATGAGATCATGCCATCTGAGACAACACAGATGGCCCTAAAGGATATTACGCTCAGTGAAATAAGTGCAACTGAGAAAGAGAAATGCCATATGATTTCACTCGTAAGTAGAGTCTTGAAAAAAATACCCAGAAGTGAGTGAACAGAAAGCAGAATCAAACCTATAAATACAGAGAACAAACTAATGATTGCCTGAGAGGAGGGGGACAGGGAATGGGCAAATGGGTGAAGGGGAGTAGGAGATACAGGCTTCCAGTCATGGAATGAATAAGTTATGAGCATGAAAGGCACAGCATAAGGAATACAGTCAAGAAATTTTGATAGTTATATAACAAGACATATGGTAGCTACACTTGTGTTGAACATAGCATAAGTGAAAACCTGTAGAACCACTCTATGTTGTACCTAACGTACCTAATGTAACACTGTGCGTCAACTATACTCAAATTTAAAAAGTATAATAATAAAGAGTTAAAAAAAGAAAATGGCCTACATAGGTTGTGGTAACAAACATAGTAATAATTAAATAATAATGCAACTAATACATACTGGACTCTTATTTCTTATATGCGTAATATAAAACTGTTTATTAGACTCTTAAGTTTATCCTTCAAACAACATTAAGAAACATCTATATTTATTGTCAACATTTTATAGATCTGAACTGAGAGGCAAGGCAGGTTAAAAGAACTTGCCTAAAGTTAAAGCCAGCAAATAACAGTGGGGAGCAACAGTACATATTAGAGGCAACATTTCCCAGAGAGAAGCCAAATATATCAAAGCACTGGAGATTGTGGATTTATAGAACTGAACATAGTTCTGACTGGCTGGAACCTAGAGTGGGTAGAAGGAAGCAGCACTGGGGGACAGCCTGGAGGGAGACAAGAAGCAGGGGCTATGGAGAGTCTCTGGTCACACTATGGAGCTTGGACACCTTGTAGGGAGCCACTGTAGAATTTTAAGCATGAAGCAAAAATTACATGGACATACGTGTTTTTGTAGCACTAATCTTCACAGTGGAACTCTTAGTTCTTTGCTCCTTCTTGGTTCCTCAGGCGAATGAGGTCCTCCAGAGCTTTCTGCAGTCACAGGCTTCAATAGAGAAATCCATCTTGCAGGCAGATAAAGCCCTCACTGATGGGGAGAAGGCCATAGCAGGTAAGGGGTAGGGCTTGGCTCACAATGGGTTGGGTGTAGCCCTCAGTCAGGTGTGAGGGAAAAACAAAGAGTTTCCTCATCTTGGAACAACTGCTAAATCTAAAAACAAGGCAAGTTGTCATTGTATGTCAGCCAGACAGGGACTTTCCCAAAATAGTCTGAAATGTGTTTCTGATGATGTAGACATGAAGAATTCGGAGATTTTTCCATCTCCCCTTCCAATTTGATTTTGTCTCTGAGCTTAAAATATAGAGATCAATCTTTGCTTAATTTTCTTCCCTCTCTAAACTTTCCTTGGGGCAGCGGAGCGGGTCAGGAAGGAGGCAGCAGAGAGGGAACAGAAGCTGCTAAAACAGAAAGTACTGGAGCAGCAACAGCAGATGGAGGCTCAAGAAAAGACTCTCCGGGAAAACATAGTACAATTGGAAAAGAAGATGAAGAAGGAGAGAGAAAACATAATGAAAGAACATAAAATGATGTTGGATCATAAACTGAAGGTAAGTCTGACCGTGGCCTTAGTAATGCTTGGTAGTCTTTCTGGTACCTCAGGAAAGGACGGGTGAAGGTTACAGGTATGGAGTGCATAGAAGGAAGCACCGTTGCCATTAACTGCTTGTGGCTTACTAAAACCCCGAGTTCTTGGAATTCTTCTTCTCCCTCTCTCTCTCCTTCCCCTTCCCCCTCCTCTCCTCTTCCTCCTGCTCATCCTCTTCCCACCCTTTTCCCTCCTCCTCCTTTTTTAAAGAAGCCTTTGAATTCCACTCTATGTGTAGACTCTAGAGAGTTGAGGATGGGTATGGCACTTCCAAGACCTTGGAGAATATAAATAGCATTTGAGTTGCTATTTTGGGGGTTTTAAAATAATCTCATGAGGCTTGATTAAATAGATATTCCAACTATATGTATTTTTTAAATTATTTTTAAAAAATTTTAAATTAACATATTTGTTTCCTGAGTTTAAGAGTCTCTTATGGTTTGTTTCCCTTTCTGGTTTCATTGGTTCATTTTTTCCTCTCTTCCCCTATGATCCTCTGCCTTGTTTCTTAAATTCCACAGATCCATGTGTATTTAATATGAGCAGCAACTGGTTTGCTTTACCAAGATCACTGTCAATTGTGAGAAACTCTACTGCTGCTCAAAGACTGTGAGATAGATCTATACTGACATAAAACTATCAGAAATATACAGACCTAAAAACACAGGGAAGTGACAGTTTCTAAATTTGCTATATTGTCTCCAGGTGTGGGTAGTTTACTCAAGTTATCAGATGGCATGGGGGAAATTCTCTCATTATCTATCAGGACATGTTTATGATAGATTTCTAGAAGAGCTTATAAGGTTCCATCATTTCTACTATTTGGGTGAGTTACCCAAATAGTACCAACCCAAGTTAGACTGAGTACGATCAGCCCAAGGCTAACTTCCAACTGTTTTGTTTGTTTGTTTGTTTGTTTTTTACCGAAACATGTTACATTTGTCCTCATCTCAGTCTTAGCATCCTAGCAAACCTTAATGGTGTGTGAATATCAGTAAGGCTTTAAACTATGTTACTACTCAGTGTTCAGGTCCAAGCTAGGAGATATTCCTTAATGCAAAATTCTCCTTTCTGATTGAGTAAGAAGGAACAATTTTAGGAGTAAAACAGATAGTTTGACCATGTTTTTATATATAAAGTACAATTCTTGAAAAGAATGATAATTTTAACAATTTTGCTTTCTTACTTTTTGTTTAGGTCCAACAAGATCTGCTCAATGAAGGATTTAGAAAGAAATCTGAAGAGATGTCTGAAGAGATAAGGCGGTTGGAATATAGGATTGCTGCTACTAAAAATGATACTCCCTGGTTTACACAAGTCTTGGAGAGTCTTGGCAATGAGATTGTTTCAATAGTTTTTTCTCCTATTAGAAAACTTGGTGATATTGTGCACAGTGTGAGCTCATTATTTAAATAAGAATTAGCTCCGCTTTTAAAGAAATTTAAAAATGTGGCTATACACTCTGGCCTATGTTTGGTGCTTATGCTTTTCACTTTTATTCAGCAAGTTTTAAATATAAAAAAGTGCCTACAAGAGGATATGAATGCCTGACTCACATCAGATAGAATAAATGCATGTACACTTAGATATAGCATGTTAACTTTTAGGAAATATACATGTGAAAAATTATATATATAAAATCCACTGAGGCATCACTTTAAACGACAAAAGATTGCTTAATTCGATTTGTTATCTATCTATATAAATCAGTAATATAAATTGAACATGTGCCAGTATGAACACTGGAATACTATGTAGCCAGTAAATAAATTGACAGTGGAGGTCTATTTGTACAAATACAGGAAATCTTGAAAATGTATTACACATTAAAGAATTAAGGACTAAAACAATGTGTATAATGTGTTCAGTGTAAAAAATTATCATGTGCAATATACCTATCTATGTACACATAAAATATCTCTGGAAAATTTGTTAGAAACTAGCATCATGGGTTCCTTCTGAGAAGAATGGAATGGCATCAGGGGTGGAAGGGACACAGACTCTTCAATATATATTCTTATCTTTTGACTTTTATAAAGAAATCTTTAATTGCCATTTTATAAATAAAAAACAAAATATAGACTATAATACTAATAATGATAATCATAAAAAGAATGTGAAATTGGCTATGAGATAATGAAATTGCTCACTATTTCTAGAAAGGACATCAACCTGCTCAATGAGAGGGTCTAAGACTAAAATCAGAGTACAAGGATGCATAAAATTCACATCTTAATCTTATTTTCATTTTGGCTTTGGTTTTTAATCTCTTATATTTACTTCAAAACTAAGGTACAAACTTTGATGTTGCCCTTTGAAGTCCTCAGCTAGAGTAGCCTCTGTTTCCTATATTTGAGTTGTACCTTTTAAGGTGTTAGAAGTAAATATAACTTATTTATAATATATAAATATATGAGTAAATTATATGTTAATATGTGGTATCAAAACAGAATCAATATAATTATAATTATGTGATTATAATATTGTTATATTAATAATTATAATTATGTTGATATTACATTATATAAAATGAAATATTATTCAGCCATAAAAAAGAATGGAATCTTGCCATTTACAATGACATGGATGGAGCTAGAGAGTATAATGTTAAGTGAAATAAGTCAGAAAAAGACAAATATTATATGATTTCACTCATATGTTCAATTCAAGAAACAAAACAAATGAGCAAAGGGAAAAAGAGAGAAAAACAAATCAAGAAACAGACTCTTAACTCTAGAGAACAAATTGATGGTTACTAGAGGGGAGGTCGGTGGGAGGTTGGGTGAAACAGGCTATGGGGATTAAGGAGTGCACTTGTGGTGATGAGCACTGGGTAATTAAAATACAAACTTTAGGGAAGCTTGGGGGGCTCATTCTGGCTTCAGCTGAAGTCATGGTCCCAGGGTCCTGGGATGGAGTTCCACATCAGGTTCCTTGCTCAGTGGGGGAGCCTGCTTCTCCCCCTGACTGCCACTCCCCCTGCTTGTGCTCTCTCTCCTTCTCTCTCTCTGACAAATAAAATCATTTGTGAAATGCAGTGCAAGTTGTTGAAGGAGACTTGTAAGATTTTCCTTGATATGTAGAGTGTGAACTAAATTTTGGGAGAGGGACTAAGGAGACACTAAGCAGCTGGGTGCTTTTAAAATTCATTTAATTGTGTAAAATATCCAGTTTGAAATTAGTCTTCTTAGCCTCAGAAAATTGCTTCTGGGGTCCTTCAAGAGCCCCTAGTGGAGGTAAGGGGCCTAAAGTTTGAGTGACTACAGAGAGTTTGGGGGCTGGAGTGGGAAGGGAAAAGTCTAAAAAGGGTGGATTGAAGGACGGAGTATGTAGAAGTTTTGAAGGGTGACATACTGATGGATTTCAGGTCTTCTAACAGCCATAATAGAAGTGCTGCATGATCAAGAGGTAGGAAACAGAAGTCCCTTATTTAGTAATTCCTGAATTATTGACCAGGTCTCTCAAGCCCCTGTTGTAAATTATATTGTGGAATCCTGGGGAGCACATAAATGGATCTATCTCTACCTATTATGGTAGTCTATCATGGGGTTCCACACTCCATGAATGCCTGATATCAGAATTCCTTGCCCACAAAAAGGAGAAATCCTGTCCACAAGTTGGTTTCATTTCTCAGTAAGATGGGTACGAAGGGGGTCAGACAAAGACACTAAGGGACATAAGTGTGAGGGAGACGAATATGGGGACTTAGGACGGGAGTCTTTCAAGGTCACAATGAATTCATTATCCCAATTCATGAAACTACTGGGATATTTAGGCTAAGAAGGAAATTGTGTTGAGCCTTAAGAGATCCTACAGAGATACAGAGGGACTTGGAGGTAAATTATGAGAAAAAAATTTTTTTAATTTAAAATTTACTTACTTAATATACAGTGCAATATTGGTTTCTGGAGAATTCAGTGATTCATCACTTACAAACAACACCCAGTGTTCATCCCAAAAAGTGCCCTCTTAATACCCTTCACCCATCTATCCCATCCCCCATCTTTCTTTCTCTATTAACCTTTAATTTGTTCTCTATCATTAAGAGTCTCTTACAGTTTATTTTCCTCTCTCCCGTCCCCCTCTCCCATGTTTACCTGTTTTCTTTCTAAAATTCCACAAATGAGCACAATCATATGGTATTTGTCTTTCTTGGATTGACTGATTTCACTTAGTATAATACCTCTAGCTCCAGCCATGTCATTGTAAATGGGCAAGATTTCATTCTTTTTGGTGGGTAATATTCCAGTGTGTGTGTGTGTGTGTGTGTGTGTGTGTACACACACACACACACCCCACATCTTCTTTATCTATTCATCAGTTGATTGGCATTTGGACTTTAACCATAGTTTGGCTATTGCTGACAATGTTGCTATAAACATCAGGGTGCATGTAACCCTTCAAATCTGTATTTTTGTATCCTTTGGGTAAATACCTACTTCTGCATATGCTGGGTTGTAGGGTACTACTATTTTTAACTTTTTGAGGAAACTCCACACTGTTCAACAGAGTGGCTGTACCAGTTTGCACCCTCATCAACACTGCAAAAGGGTTCCCCTTTCTCTGCATCCTCACCAACACTAGTTGTTTCTTGTGCTGTTAATTTTAGCCATCCTGACATTGTGAGATGATATCTCATCATGGTTTTGAATTGTATTTCTCTGATGATGAGCGATGCTGAGCATCTTTTCATGTGTCCGTTAGCTATCTGGATGTCTTCTTTGGAGAAACATGTCTTCGGCCCATTTTTTAAACTGGATTTTTGTTTTTTGGGTATTGAGTTTGATAAACTCTTTATAGATTTTGGATACTAACCCTTTACCTGATAGGTTGTTTGAAAATATCTCCTCCCATGTTGTGGGCTGCCTTTTAGTTTTGTTGGTTGTTTCCTTCACTGTATAGAAGCTTTTTATCTCAATGAAGTTCCAATTGTTCATTTTTCCTTTTGTTTCCCTTTCCTCTGGCGATGTATCTAGTAAACAGCTGATGGCCAAGAGGTTTCTGCCTGTGTTCCCCTCTAAAGTTTTTATGATTTCCTGTCTCACATTTAGGTCTTTCATCCACTTTGAATTTTTTGTGTGTATGATGTAAGAGTGGTCCAGTTTCATTCTTTTGCATATTGCTGTCCAGTTTTCCCAACACTATTTGTTGAAGACACTTTTTTTCCCTACCATTGGATAGACTTTCCTGATTGTCAAAGAGTTGTGGGTCAAATTTTGGGTTCTATATTCTTTTTCATTGAAGTGGCTGTCTATTTTTGTGCCAGGACCCTACTGTCTTGATGACTACAGCTTTGTAATACAGCTTGAAATCTGGAATTGTGATGCCTCCAGTTTTGTTTTACTTTTTCAGAATCGCTTTGACTAATCAGGGTCTTTTGAGGTTCCTTACAAATTTTAGGATTATTTGCTCTAGCTCTGTGAAAAATGCTGATGGTATTCTGATCAGGATTGTATTAAATGTGTAGATGCTTTGGCTAGTATAGACACTTTAATGATATTTGTTCTTCCAATCCACGAGCATGGAATGCTTTTCCATTTTTTTGTGACATCTTCAATATCTTTCATAAGTGTTCTATAATTTTCAGAATACAGATCTTTTATCTCCTTTAAAAACTTTAAAAAAATCTTTTACCTCTTTTAATTAGGTTTATTCCTAGATATCTTATTGGTTTTGGTGAAATGTCAAATGGGATGGATTCCTTGATTTCTTTTTCTGCTGCTTTTTTATTGGTGTATAGAAATGCAACATTTATGCACATTTACATTATATCCTGAAACTTTGCTGAAGTTATGTATGACTTCCAGAATTTTTTTGTTGCAGTCCTTTGGGTTTTCTACATGGAGTATTATATTGTCTGCAAATAGTGAAAGTTTGACTTCTTCCTTGCCGATTTGGATGCCTTTTATTTCTTCGTGTTGTCTGATTGCTGAGGCTAAAACTTCCAGTACTACGTTAAATAATAATGGTGAGAGTAGACCTCTTTGTCTTGTTCCCCTGATGATTGGGGAAAGGCTCTCAGTTTTTCCTCATTGAGGATGATATTAGCTGTGGGTCTTTTGTATATGACCATTATGATGTTGAGATATGTTCCACCTATCCCTCCTTTGTTGAGGGTTTTTATCAAGAAAGATGCTATATTTTGTCAAATACCATTTCTGCATCTATTGAGAGGATGATATAATTCTTATTCTTTCTTTTATTAATGTGGTGTATGATGTTGATTGACTTATGAATGTTGAAAGATGCCTGCAATCCAAGTATAAATTCCCCTTGGTCATGGTGAATAATCCTTTTAATGTACTGTTGGATCCAATTAGGATCTTGTCGAGACTTTTTATATCCATGTTCATCAGAGATCTTGGCCCATCATTCTCCATTTTAGTGGGATCTTGGTCTGGTTTTAGGATCAAGGTAATGCTGGCCTCATAGTATGAGTTTGGAAGATTTTCTTCCATTTCTACTTCTTGTAACAGTTTCAGAAGAATAGGTATTGATTCTTCTTTAAATGTCTGGTAGAATTCCCATGGGAAGCCATCCAGCCCTGGACTCTTTGTTTGTTAGGAGGTTTTTGATTACTGATTCAATTCCTTTGCTCATTATTGGTCTGTTGAAATTTTCTATTTCTTCCTGTTTCAGTTTTGGTAGTTTATGTTTCTAGGAATTTATCCATTTCTTCCAGATCACCTAATTTGTTGGCATATATTTACTTATAATATTGTTTTATCATTTTTTTGTATTCCTGCAGTGTTAATTGTGATTGATTTCTCCTTTTTCATTCGTGATTTTATTTATTTGGGTCCTTTCTCGCTCTTGTTTTTTGGGCTTTTTTGTTTGTTTTGTTTTTGTTTGTTTGCTTGTTTTTTGATAAGTCTGGCTAGGGGTTTATCAATTTTGTGAATTCTGTCAAAGAACAAGCTCCTTGTTTCATTGATCTGTTCCCTTGGGTTGTCCCCCCCCCCCATACAACTGATATCTGTTCTAATCTTTATTATTTTCCTTCTCCTGCTGGATTTAGGCTTTATTTGTTGCTCTTTTTCCAGCTGATTTAGGTGTAAGGTTAGGTTGTATATTTGAGACTTTTCTTGCTTCTTGAGGTGTCTATATTGCAATACACTTTCCTCTTAGCACTGCCTTTGCTGCATCGCAAAGGTTTTGGACTGACGTGTTTTCATTTTCATTTGTTTCCATGTGGTTTTTTAAAAAAAATTTCTTCCTTAATTTCCTGCTTAACTCATTCATTCTTTAGTAGGATGTTCTTTAACCTACATGCATTTGAGGTATTTCTAAATTTTTTCTTGTGATTGACTCCCAGTTTCATAGCATTGTGGTCTGATAAGTACATGGTATGATCTCAATCTTTTTGTACTTGTTGAGGCCTGATTCGTGACCCAGTATGTGATCTTTTCTGGAGAATGTTCCATGTGCACTCAAAAAAGAATATGTACTCTTCTGCTTTAGTATGAAATGTTCTGAATATATATCTGGTAAATCCATCCAGTCCAGTGTGTCATTCAATGTCATTGTTTCCTTATCGATTTTCTGCTCAGATGATCTGTACAATGCTGCAACTAGGGTGTTAAAGGCCCTACTATTATTGTATTATTATCAATGAGTTTGTTTATTAATTTATTTATATATTTGGGTGCTCCCAATATGGATATTTACAATTGTTAGATCTTCTTGATGGATAGACCCCCTTAGTTATAATGCCCTTCTTCATATCTTGTTAGAGTCTTAGCTAACATCTCGTTTATCTGGTAATAAGTATGGCTACTCTGGCTTTATTTTTATGTCCATTTGCATGATAAATTGTTCTCCATCCCCTCATCTTCAATCTGCAGGTGTCTTTAGGTCTAAAATGAGACTCTTATAGGTAGCAAATATATGGATTTTGTTTTCTGATATACTAAATGTTTATATTTTCATAACAAAATAACTAAAGGATATCAGACATCCAATACACATATGAAAAGTTGCTCAGGGGCTCCTGGGTGGCTCAGTCATTAAGCATCTGCTTTCAGCTCAGGTCATGTTCCTGGAGTCCCGGGATCGAGCCCCACATCGGTCTCCCTGCTCAGTGGGAAGCCTACTTCTCCCTCTCTCATTCCCCCTGCTTGTGTTCCCTCTCTAGCTGTGTTTCCTTTTGTCAAATAAATACATAAAATCTTAAAAAAAGATGCTCAATTATATGAGGCATTAAAATCACAGTATGTTAACAATGCACATCTACCAAATGAAAGATAAGCCAACAATGCCAAGGATGATGAGGCTGTAGAGAACAGAGAATGCACTGTGTTGCTAGGGCAAACAGAAATTAGTACAACTATGAAGATGTTTGGTAGTATCTGCTAATCCTGAATGTCTTTACAGCAGCCTTTTTCTATGCATAGACACAAGAAGAATGTGCACATAAATGAAAAGATACATTAAATAAAAATTACTAATAGTCAAAAAACTAGACAGTGCTCACACGTCCATCAACACTTGTGTCAATAAATATAGTGATTCATAGAATGGAATAATATACGGCAATGAGAATAAATGATCTACAGCTACACACAAAAATACAGACTAATCTCACAAGCATAATATTGAAAAAATACATAGCAACTAAAAATTACATAGTTTATGATTCAATTTGTATATAGTGCGGCAGCAGGATAGTTGTTATCCTTGGCTGGGAGAGATGGGAGATGACAGGGAGAGATGGGAAATGACAGAGCAGAGTGGCAGGATGAGGAAGACTTGGGGAGTCCAGTCATGATGCAATACTTGTATGTGGGGGCTGGCAATATGGATGTGCTCAGTTTGAAAGATTCATAGGCATACTTATATTTACAAGGTGTGTACTTTTCTGTATATATATTTATGCTCAAAGAAGATTATTTAAAACATATCTGGGAATCAATCTAACAAACATACATGAGAACTATACATTGAAAAGTAGAATATTACTGAGAGATTTTATTTTTTATTTATTTTTTAAAGGTTTTATTTATTTATTTGACAGAGAGAGAAAGTACAGGCAGGGAAAGAGAGAGGAAAGGTGAAGCAGACTGCCTGCTGAGCAGGGAGCTGGATCCCAGGCCCCTGAGACTATGACTTAAGCCAAAGGCAGATGCTCAACAACCCACTCAGGAGCCCCTACTGAGAGATTTTAAAAGGCCTAATCAATGGTGGAACATATAAAGATAATGGACGACTCATTATTATTTTTTTAAGATTTTATTTATTTATTTGACAGAGAGAAACACAGCTAAAAAGGGAACATAAGCAGGGGGCGTGAGAGAGGGAGAAGCAGGCTTCCTGCCGTGCAGGTAGCCTGATGGGGGGTTCGATCCCAGGACTCTGGGATCGTGACCCGAGCTGAAGGCAGATGCTCAATGACTAAGCCACCCAGGTGCCCAGAAGACTCATTATTTTTAAATTTTCATTTCTCCCCAAATTTATAGAATCAATATAATTCCAAACTCCCAAAGATCTGTTTATAAAAAGGGCAAGCTTATTATAACACCTATATGGAAATGCAAAAAAGCAAAGTACAGACAAGGCAATTTTGAAGAACAACAAAATGAGAAAAGTTGCTCTATCTATACAGAAACTTATATAGTACCTAAGGTAGCATGGAATGGGTACAGGAATAAAGGAATGGATAGAAGCAACAGGCTAGAGAGCTCAGAGACATACTGGCAGAGGGACAGAGAGGTGATCCATGTCAACTACTGGGAATACTATAGTCTCTCCGGTGAATGGTGCTAGGTCAATGTTATAGCCATTAAAAAATGTTAGATTTGATTCCTACATCCCACTATTCACAAAAGTCATTTTTATGTGGTTTATAGATCTAAATATGAATGACAATACAATAAATTTTAGAAAATATTACAGAGATTATTCCCAAATCCTCCTGGTTTGGAAATAGGACACAAAAGCACTACCCATAAATAAAAAAATTCAGGGGTGCCTGTGGCTTAATTGGTTACCCATGGACTCTTGGTTTCAGCTTAGGTCAAGATTTCAGGGTCTTGTGATCAAGTCCCATATTGGGCTCCCCATTCAGCGGGGAGTCTGCTTCCCTTCTCCTCTTCTCTCTGTCCCTCATCCCACTTGCATACTCTTTCTCTAAAACAAATAAAATTTTAAAAATTGAAAATTTTAACTACTTAAAATTACGATCTCCTGCTCATCCAAAGACACCTTGAAAGAATGAAAAGGCAAACCAAAGACTTCCAGTATATACATGTATGTGTATATACATATGTGTATATATATATGCATTATTATAAATGTATGTATGTACACAAATATAAACACACACAAAACTCAACCTCAGAATATATACAGCCATCACAGGTGCCCCTGGGTGGCTCAGTTGGTTAAGCATCTGAAAATTTTCGGCTCAGGTCACTATCTCAGGGTCATGATATTGAGTCCAGCTTGAGGTCTGCTTAAGATTCTCTCTTTCGGGGCACCTGGGTGGCTCAGTTGGTTAAGCGACTGCCTTCGGCTCAGGTCATGATCCCGGAGACCGGGGATTGAGTCCCACATAGGGCTCCCTGCTCGGTGGGAAGCCTGCTTCTCCCTCTCTCACTCCCCCTGCTTGTGTTCCCCCTCTGGCTGTGTTTCTCTCTGTCAAATAAATAAAATCTTTAAAAAAAAAAAGATTCTCTCTTTCCCTCTCCCTTTGCCCCTCCCCTTGCTCTCACTCTCTCTCACTGTCTCTCTAAAATAAATATTTTAAAAATATAAGGCAATCATCAAGTCAAAGAAAAAAGAAGACATACAACCCATTAGAAAAATATGCAAGACAAAGGATATCCCAATAAACAATAGATGTGAGTCAACTCCTATTTATCACTGTTAATGAGAAGCAAATTAAACCTGAATTAAACCAAAAACTCACCAAAATCACTAAAATTTTAAACTGGCATTTCTACATGATGGTGGGACTATGGAACACTGGAAATTTATACATTGTTGGTGAGAATATAAATTGGGAAATTTATATTGGAAAATCATTGGCTATTATCTACCATAAAATGAACAAATGAACACCACAGGATCAACTAATTTCAGCCTTAGATATATGCCCAACTGAAATGCTTATGTATTGCTGAGCGCCATAAATGACATCGTTCTCATCAGCAGAAGAATGAATAACACCATGGTGGCACATTCATCAAATGGAATACTAAACTGCAAAACATATGAATAAATTACTACTGAAATCAACAACTTGAACAAATTATAAATCAGAATGTTGAAGAAGCCAACATGAAACAAATCATCCTGTATAATTCAATTTATGTAAAGATGCAAACAGGCAACAGTAATGTATGGTGCTAGAAGTCAGATTAAAGTTTCTGTGTTACTTACCTATTACTACAAACTTCACAAAACAACATTTATCATTTCAGAGTTTCTGGAAGCCAGGAATCTAGGCATGGTTTAGTCTCGTTCTCTGCTTCAAGGTCTCTCATAAGCTACAGTCAGGGTGCTGCCTGGGATGACCACAGTCATCTCAAGGCTCAACAGAGGAAGGATCACCTTTCCAAGCTCAGTCATGTGGTTTTTGGTAAAATTCATTTCATCGTGGGCTGTTGGACTGAAGGCCATAGTTCCACACTGGCTGCTGCCTGGAGACCAATCTCAACCCTTGCCATTTGGGCCTGTCCCTTATAGCAACTTGCTTCATCAAAGCGAGCAAGACAAGAAGAAAAAAGACAGAGTGCCAGTGATATGGAAATCAGTCCTTTGTAACCTATTCATGGAAGTGACACTCCATCATTTTTGCCATATTCTGTTTGTTAGGATAGAGTTAAAGATACCTAAGTTAAGCCCACACTCAGGAGAGGCTTACATAAGGGTCTGAATACTGGAAGGCTTAGAGATCATTGTCCAAAGCTGCCTACAGTTTTCTGTGGGAGAAGAGGAGTTGAAATTTGGGAGATGCTATGACAAGACTATTTGGGATTTTTGGTAATAATCTATTGCTTGATGTTGGTTATGGTAGAAGAACATACCTACTTTTTGAAAATTATCTGTAGTAAGAATACAATTCAGTTACTTTTCTTTATATATTTATGATTTATAAATTAATTTTTTTAAAAAAGAAAATCATTAGGCCTAGAATTTAGAAAGACAAGAGGGAATATACTTGGCAAGCTTAATGTCCAGTATCAAAACATGAAAACAATACTTTAAGAAAATACAAGGTGAACTGGGGCTCCTGATGAGGGACTAGACATGCAAGGAGCTGCTGAATTTGTGGGATGAGAGACTCTACAGAAATAAATGGAGCTCTTATGGCCACACTATCGATTAGAGAGCATGCTGTTGGTATAGGAGAACCAACAGAAAGTCCCTGTAGTTTATTGATCAAGGAGTACATGGGCTAATCAATGTTTTAAAGGATTATTTTGCCAGTGAAGTGACAGATCATCCAGTTTTCAAATTCTGGGTCTACCACCTACTCACTGTACTTCTGTGGAAGGCACTCAGCCTTTCTGAACTTCACCCACAACATCTGCAAAGCGGGTATAACATGCCCTAACTTGCAAAGTTCTTGCAAATACCAGTGAGGTCACGTATAGAAGGAACACACTGTAGAACTTAGTATACACTAGACACTCAATACATAAGAAGCATTATTTCAATTTTATTTTTATGATGGAAGACAATCAATGGAGGTTGATAATACCCTGAATTTCATCACTGACATCATCAGAGAATTGGAGAAAAATGAAGGAAGTGCTCTGATGTTTACCAACTAGCTTACATTTTGTGCCATAGAAAAATACAGAAGTCCCACCAGAGCTCAGCTGGTGTACACGTGTTTGATAACCCTGAGGCACAAAGTGGATTTGTGATTTTATTTCTCCTAGAGGTTGTTCTAGTTGTGCATGCTACCATATCTCAATCCCCTATCTGGACCTTCCTGTATCTAGATAAAGACAGTAAAAGAAGACAGAGCACTTGTTGTGAACTAGAAAGCCTAAAGGATTCTTTACAAGATTTCCCAGGCTGCAGTGGCTGTGGGGATTGCAGAACTGTGTCATGCTAGATAACTCTGCTTGATGAACTGCTTGGAAAGATCCTTGGTGAGTGAAGTACTAGGGAACAGACTCCCCATTTCTTGTTAAACAAACCTTTTCATTCCAATTCTCAGCTAAATTGCAACCAGCAAAATTACAACCTTAATTTCTTTTGTCCCTAGAGAGAATGACTACAACCTCCCCTTTTTCTTTTCTTTTTACTCCTCTTCAAGGCAAAAGTATATTGCCTCTTTTTCTTCTTTTCACTTCTTCTTTCTTCCTACCTCTTATTTTAGTTGACTGCTCTCTGGCTTTACACCCTGATACTCCACTAAACTGCTCTTGTTGTATCTGCCAATGAACTCCATTTTGTCTGATTAAATGGATATTTCCTAGTATCCATCTTGGTCCCCTGCCTGGAATCATATCCCATAGGTGCTTACCCCTGCTCCTTACCCCTTCTCCTTTCCTTACTTGGCCTTTCTGGCACCACATTCTTCAGGGTTTCTTCCCATCTTCTCTTCAGTCAATTTACGAGGCTCCAATTTTTCTTCCAGGCATCTGAATTGTGAGCCCTTCTGGGACCTGGCCCTGGGACCTTTATTCCCTTCTATTTATATCCTCTTTTGAAATGATCTCATGTATTCCTCAGACTTAGGCTACCTTAGTCTGATACCTCTCACACTGATATTTCCTGACTTAATATTCTTCTGGAAGTCAGACTCATAAATCGAGTAACACCTGAGTTTTTCTTTTGAAAGTTATCATGTCAAAATAAAGGAATTGGTCAACCCCAGTATGACACCTGCAATGCCTCCTGCTTCTTCACCCACCTGCTCCTTCTCTTCGAGGCTCTGTGAAAACATGCTTCTCAAACAGGTCTCCCTTCACCATGCTGTCTGATCTTGCCCTCCTCTTTTG
>PITA01015518.1:0-49867 GCA_004023965.1 Spilogale gracilis
AGAGAGAGAGAGATGAGTAGAACCTTTGGCTCAGCTGACTGAGAGTCAATGCATAACGAGAGAGCCACTGCAATAGTGCTTCCTAAATCAAGATGCGCACTGAAATCACCCAGGCTTCCTGTTAGAAAACCTAGGGCCTGTTTCTTAGCTCAGTTGTGGAGATTCTAATTCATTGACCAAGAGATTGGCCTTGGGCACCTGCATTTACTTAGTGTTTGGTGGCTCTCTTGCAGCTAATATGAGAATCTCCACTTGAGAACCATGGTTCTATATGATTTTTAGTAATTAATATATGATAAATTAGTCTTTACTTTTAGACATTTTGTTTAGTTTCATTCTACTTATTCACTAATATAGGTGCTACAGTGACCACCTTTCTATATTAACCTTTTAATATACCTCTATGGCTAGGTATAGAGTCAAAGGGAGAGACTTTAGGGATGTCTTGGTGACTCAGTTGTTCGGCATCTGCCTTCTGCTCAGGTCATGATCCTGGAGTCCTGGGATTGAGCCCTGCATCGGGCTCCCTTGCTGGGCGGGAGGCCTGCTTCTCCCTCTCCCACTCCCCCTGCTTGTGTTCCCTCTCCTGCTGAATCTGTCAAATAAATTAATAAAATCTTAAAAAAAAAAAAAAAAGCAGAGCCTTTAGTTCTTTTAGTCAACTGCCCTCATGCTAAGGTCTACCACAGACAGCTCCCAACTGCAATACATCATTAGCATCTATTTCCTTACCTCTCTGCCTCAGTATGCTAAGCATTATTTGTTTAAATCTTTGCTAATTTAGAGGCAAAATGACATATCACTGCAGAGTTTTTTTATAACTGTAAAATACTTTTTTATTCAATAAATAGTTACTGACCACTTATCAGGCCTTGTGAACAATGTGGGCAAAACCAAATATGATTCCTTCTCTCATTTATGTAGAAAGTATCAGTAATTCAATAATCAAATAAACCTAATAAATGGTACTTGTTATTATCACTGTTTTAAGTGGTGCCACTCGATTGTATAAAGCAGAGACTGGATCTATTCAGAAATGTCAGAGGAAACCCCCCTGAGAAATAAAGTTAACAGTAAAGATAATAGTAACACCTGCTAACAGCACTTACTAGTGTCAGGCTTTACTCTAAGCACATCAGGTATATTAAAGTATTGACCTTTATGAGGAAATCCTATTATTATCTCTATTTTAGAGATGAGAAAACTGAGTCAGACAGTTTAGGAAACTTGTCTGATGTTCTACTCCTAATAAGTCAAGGACCCAGGATTCAAATCAAGGTAGTCCATTTGAGTCAATGCTAGTAAACACTATGTTATATACCCCTTAAGTGATGTTCCTGAATCCTGTGCCCACACCAGGTTCAGTGTGCTCCCCTCCCCTTGCCTCAACAGAAAGGGATGATGTGCTGGTCCAAAGGAAAGGCATGCAAGCTCTATGCTGACGTGAAGTTTCTGAGAGTTATCAAAGAGTTTACTAAGATGGATAACTCTTCCCTGAGCTGCAACCGTGCTCCACAACACCCAGAGTACCTGACCAAGGCACTGGAGAAGTCAGGAGGAGAATTTTCATTTTTTTTTTAAACTAGTGATCCCAAACTCACTCATGTTGATGATTTCTTGGTAATCATCTCTGTATTATAACATATTTGAACATTAAACATCACTGTTTCATAAGCATGTGGGGAGATATCCACTGAGTACTAATTTTTAAGCCTCTCAGGCTAAGAATGATTGACTGTCTCTTGTAATGACCCTGACTGACAGAAGCCTAGTTCCCAGAGGATGCCAATCTTATATATAGATACAATTTTTGTATTTGCCATGTACAGTAAGCCTGTAAACACTAAAGATGGATTTCTTTGAACACAGTGGAAGCGGACTAGGTATTAGAAACAAAGGAACTGTAAAGGCTTAAAACCAAAGACCCTTAATCCTCTGTCAGTTTGCCAAACTTTTTCAAAGTTTGAAATGTGACAATGAAGCACGTTCCAGGGATTTCTGTGAGGAACATTCAGTCACTTCAGGCCCTGAATGAGTGAATGAACTAAATTAAATTCTCTAACAGATCACTGAACATTCACTACTCCCACAAATAAAGTACAGCAGTCCTCACTATCCAGATGCTCATTAGCCATGACCCTATCATCATGAAACTATGAACAGCAAAAGGTGACATGCACAAAAATATCACCAATGAGCTGACCAGTCTCCACTCAAACTCTCCCTCTCTCAAATACTAGTGTCTATTTCTAGGAACCTGTTTACATCACTCACCTGACCACATAAAATAAGGATAAGTGTAAACTGAAATTACAAAATTTTCTAAAACATAGGACTTGAACAAGTTGCTGAAAAATGCTAGAGAACCGCTATAATCAAAGCAGATCTCGTTTGAAGAGATTAATGTCTGCCAGACTTATAGCAGTTAGCGAATGGCGAGAATTCTCAAAGATGACACAATAAATACTTTTAAAAAGAATGGATTAAATCTCTCAGAACTAAGACAGGCCCGGGGCACCTGGGTGGCTCAGTGGTTAAACCTCTGCCTTCAGCTCAGGTCATGATCCTGCAGTCCTGGGATTGAGTCCCGCATCCGGCTGCCTGCTCCACAGGAAGCCTGCTTCTCCCTCTCTCATTCCCACTGCTTGTGTTCCCTCTCTGGCTGTGTTTCTCTCTGTCAAATAAATAAAATATTTAAAACAAAAAAGAAGAAGAAGAAGAACTAAAACAGGCCCTTAGGAAACTGAAAAAGCCAGAGTGTTTCTTCGAAAACATTCCTCTTTCTGACCACGTTGAATGAAACGAACTTGGTGAAGGATACTGCATTATGCTCTTACATGATTTCATCAGAAAACCTTCGCTCCCCAAATAAACACTCAAGCTTCTTCTTGTTCATTGTAAGGATGAGCACAGTCTTTCAAATATATAAACTTTCTTAAATATAAGATTTTTTTTAAAACCCATCAAAAATTTTCAGATGTTTTCAAGATATAGCCTGTGCAGGATCAGTGTTTAAAAAGAATGAAATTCTGGGATGTCTGGGTGGCTCAGTTGGTTAGGCATCTGTCTTCAGCTCAGGTTGTGATCCCAGGGTCATGGGATCCAGTCCCACATCGGGTTCTTTGCCAGCGGGAAGCCTGCTTCTCCTTCTGCCTGCTGCTCCCCTGCCTGTGTTCTCTCTGTGTCAAATAAATACATAAAATCTTAAAAAACAAACCAACCTCACAGTAAAGCAGAAATATGTAATTTCCTTAACAACAAAAAGCCCATGCAGTAAAAGATTAATTCAGCAGATTAGGGTTGCTTAAATCTGGAACATTCAAAATAAGGAAAACTCCCCCTTGACTAGCTCCTGAGACATAATCTCTAAATTCATGGAATATCTTGCCTGCTAAGAGTATTTTTGTATGCCCAAGGCTTTGAGCCACACTGTATTGGTTTGATATCATGCTTCTGTGACTAACTCTCAATAAAAACCCTAACTACCAAGGCTCAGTTGAGTTTCCCTGGCTGGCAATATTTTACATTTCTGTCACATACATGGCTCAAAGAATTAAGTGTGTCTTCATGTGACTCCACTGGGACAATCTTTTTTAAGATTTTATTTATTTATTTGACAGAGAGAGAGATCACAGGTAGGCAGAGAGAGCGCAGAGGAAACAGGCTCCCTGCTGAGCAGAGAGCCCGACCCAGGACCCCAAGATCATGATACCTGAGCTGAAGGCACAGACTTGAACCCACTGAGCCACCCAGGAGCCCTCCACTGGGACAATCTTATACCTGATTTCTTTCTCCTGGATTTCACCCACCTACCTTTTTCCCTTGCTAGTGTTAATCTATATCCTTTCACTGTAACAAACTGTTAACTGTGTTACAGCTTTCTAAGTTCTGTCAGTCCTACTACCAAATCATTATGCCTAGGATGTTGGGAACTCCCAACACAGAGCCCCAATCAAGCGCCTTCACCAGCGACTATAAAATGTTTGTCCATACTTGAAGTGGGTTCACTTTAAATGCCCTTTAAGTGTCAGTGATACTCAGCTAACAAGGAACTCCTTTAGGTAGCCTCATCGAAGATCCTCAGTAGATGGGTAAACCAAGAGTTCAGATTTGCTAGAATGGTTTTTCTCAGGCAAAGTGCCCTTCCCTGGGTGTCTACTGATAAACTCAGATTTGTCATTAGTTACAAAGCACCAGAGTGTATAAGCTATTCACCTGTTGTACATTTGCATTAATGTGGATTTAAGGTTTTTGCCTACAATTAACACCACTCCATCAAAGGCTTTAAATAATGAGAATAATAAAGAGAAGATGTCCCAAATTTCTCAACATGGCTTTTGAAGCCTCTTGATCTGGACCCTTCAGTGGCACTGAAGCTTACTTCTCAAACCTAATTCCTTCTCATTCAAAAGCTGAGCTCCAGTCATATTAACAAACTCATTTTAGTTCCCCAAACTATGGTATCTCAGCTCCAAATCATAAAGATAAGTAAAAAACAATGTTTGGGGATTTTTTTTTAATTTTTATTTATTGGCCTGATTAAACACCTTTGTATTCAGTCCTTATAACTTGATTTAATGGTTTCTCATTCCTTTGACATTTGGGGCTGGATAAATCTTTGTATGGGGGACTGTACTGTGCACAGGATATTTTGCAGTATCCCTGGCCTATACCTACTAGATGCCAGTAGCACACTCTTCCTCCTCATGTTATGACAACCAAAACTGTCTCCAGACATTGTCAAATGCTTCCCTCTACCCACCTCCATTTGAGAACCACTGATTTAGCCATTTCTTCAACAATGTCCCCAAACCTTGCTTAGGTGTCACTCCATTTGCTCCCCTGGGATCCTATGTTATCCTACATAAATGACCACCTCCACTACAGTGTTGACTCCTTCAGCATAAGGCTTATAATATTATTAATAATTATACTCTCAGCTCCTAACCCAGAGCCTGGCAAATAATGAGGTCTCAATAATTACTTGTGGTCTGAATGGATAGGATCAGGATATCATCATACTCTCAGCTCCTAGTCCAGGGCCTGGTACACATGAGGCCTCAATAAATACTTGTGGATTAAATGGATAGGATCAGGATATAAAGAGTAATATGGGAGTTACAGAGAGAAAGCAATGTTGAAGAAAGACAAGAAGGTAGGAAGCTCAGGGTATACAGAAAAATAGCAAATATTTTCATCTGCTTGAGAACAGAGTAGAGTTAAAGACAGTAACAGGAGGGCACGTGGGTGGCTCAGTCAGTTAAGCATCTGCCTTTGGCTCAGGTCATGATCCTAGGGTCCTGGGACTGGGCCCACGTTGAGCTCCTTGCTCATCCGGGAGCCTGCTTCTTCCTCTTCCTCTGCCTGCCACTCACCCTGCTTGTGCTCTCTCTTTCTCTCTCTCTCTGTCAAATAAATAAATAAAATCTTAGAAAGAAATAAAGAAAGGAAAGAAAAGAAAAAAGAAAAGTAAAGTAACAGGATATGAGATAAGAAAAGTAGGTTAGAATAGCACAGAGAGCCATGAAGGCCAAGCTAAAGAACCTGAACTTTACTGGGAATGAGAAATGAAGGGACTGAAACAGATGGTATTTGTTACAGTCCCTTCTACACATGCCATTCATGAGTTTATATGTTATCAAGCATGAGCAAAAACGAGACAGCACAACCTCTGGTGTTTCACTGGTCAACTGCTGTTCTGTACAGCAGTACTCTGCATGCTGAAAGCCAACATGTGGAAATGTGCAAGTTGTAGCCTTTGGCATGCATTTAAGGAAATTAATCATTTCCACCAGACCTGACTCTCTAGGATGGTGGAATAGATTACAAATGTCCAACTTTTAGTGTGTTGAAAAGGGATTCAACAGCTCCGAGCTGCAATCCCTTCACCAAGCTTGATTCATTTACTTATTTATTCAACACCAATAACTGAATTTCTTTCCCAAGTACTGTGCTTGTGCCAGAGATGCAGTATTAAATAAGAGAGATGTAGTCTCTATTTCCACTGAGTTTGAAGTCTGGCTAGAAATGCTTACAATTAAGCAGTTATATAACTCTGTGGTGTGAGCTACAGTGAGGAAATAATTAGAACTTAAGGTTCTTCCATCAGTAAAATAAAGGGGCTGAATAGTGATCTCTCAGGACCCTCTCAGATCTGACATTCAAGTCTAACAGTATAGAAAATTTTAAAAAACTTTTTAAGTTGCTAAACATTTTTCTCCGTTTTATGGTAAAGAAGGTCACAGATAAGAAAAGGGGTCAGAAATAAATCTAATACACTATGAAACTGAGGGAAGGAGGATTTTAGTGCACAAAGATTGGGTACATAGACAAAAATAGGACATTTTTATCAGGACAGCAGAGACAAGGGTTCACGCCTACCTCCTTGAACCAGTTAATGGGCAAAATAGCAATGCAAACATCACAGGGAAAATGTATATACTGCAGGAAAAGCTATGTTCCAATGACTTCGTATTTAAGGTGAAATCTCTTACAAATATAATGATCATCACCCATAAGGTCTATCTACAATCAGTATTTCATATTTTATTCATTTTAAAATATCAAAATTAAACATCTTCTATGTACAATAAATTGTGCCAGATGCTATAACACAGCAAATATGTATCAGACATGGGTACTGACCTTAAGAAGCTCATGGCTTAGTTGTTAATGAAGGAGTTAAGCATTTTACAGAATTCTTTGTACAAACACTAGATAGTATCATATGCAAAAATTATATATATTCACAAGATCTGGCCCACTCAGCATCTATTTATTTACATTTAATGGTTGTTTATTCAGATATGTGAAATAGATGGTTATTTCTTAATACCCATGGTATGTTAAGAGATTTTAATAATACTGTTTTCTCAGGGACACCTGGGTGGCTCAGTTGGTTAAGCAACTGCCTTTGGCTCAGGTCGTGGTCTCAGGGTCCTGGGATCAAGCCTCACATCGGGCTCCCAGCTCAGCACGGGGGGAGCCTGCTTCTCTCTCTCCCTCTCTCCCCCTGCTCATGTTCTCTCTCTCTCAAATAAATGAATAAAATTTACAAAAAAATAATAATATTGTTTTTCCAAAAGCTGTCCCTATATTGTGTTTTTGTTTGTTTGTTTGTTTTTTACACAAATGGGTTGAGAAATTTGGGTTGCTGTTGGCAGGAAGCCTCTGGATGTCTAGTGTTCAAGCTATCCAGGGTTTCAATCTACCCAGGGTGAACACAGACCATGAAGTATGCTTGATTTATGAGATCCAGATTAGCAAACCATCTGAAGCCTCACCATTCTTTTCTGAACTACCAAAACACGAAGACGGGGTAAGAAACTCACAAAGCAAGCCATGCTGATTCCCAGAGTCTTTCCATTTTGAGTTTAAGCTCTCTTACTTTGCACACAGTAACTAAACTCTTCAGCCCCCAAATACTACAAATTCAACAAAAGAAAATAGTAAACTCCAAAATATCATTAGCTCCAGGTTTGAAAATACATTAAATTATCCTATAGCAAAAGAAAGAGATGTGTCTCTCCCAGGTACAACTTAAATGTGTTTGCAATCTAATAATATAAGAGGCACACACTCAATGTCACTGTGAGTTAGTTAGTTAACCACTGTTAAAGGAGAAGGTATGATAAAGTACATAATGTAGTATCTGGCACTTCACTACAGAAGGAGAAAAAAAAGATTTAGATCCCTAAGTAGCTTGCAAAACTCATCCTGAAATGACCCATTCCAACTTCTCCAGTCCATATCTAAACTAAAATCTGTTAATAAATATCAGGATGGCAGTCCTTTCAGTTATATTCATAATTATTTTGTATTTTGTTGCTAAAGCTTTCATTTTAACCAGTATATCTGTCTAAAGGCAGAGCAGATATGCTGCTTAATACTACTAGGTATTTAATACACTATAACTGATAACCCTTTCATAAAAATAGATAAAAAAATGACAGGGCACCTGGGTGGCTCAGTTGGTTAAGCGATTGCCTTCGGCTCAGGTCATGATCCCAGAGTCCCAGGATCAAGCCCCGCATCGGTCTCCCTGCTCGGCGGGAAGCCTGCTTCTCCCTCTCTCACTCCCCCTGCTTGTGTTCCCTCTCTGGCTGTGTTTCTCTCTGTCAAATAAATAAATAAAATCTAAAAAATAATAATAATAATAATTACATGTGTCCTTAAAAAGCACAAGAATATAACTCGTAGTCTTATTCCTGATAGTCCAAAACTAGAAACAGTCCCAAATCAGAATGGGTTAAAAATCCGTTGTATATTCATACAATGGACAGCAATAATAAAATAATATACTACTGATATACACACCTACAATGAAAAAACTTCAGAGATATTATGCTCAATGAAAGAAGCAAGGAACATTCCACGTACATGAGTTTTAAGCACAGTCAAAACAATCTCTAGGGACAGGCGTCGGCATACTGGTTGTCTCTAAAAGGTAAAAATCAACCAGAAAAGGGCACAAGGAAACCATCTAGGGTGAAGGAAGTACTCCACATTTAATGTTGATGGTGTATACATGGTTGCATACATATGTAAGATTTCTCTATCTATATACTTTTAAGAATTGTGCATTTTACTAGATATAAATTATACCTCAATTAAAAAAAAAGACCTGAAGTCTTTTGTAAGTAGTCCTACGGTAGAAACCCACTCTTACTACTTTATTACTAAACTGTACAGTTCCTTGAACATGAACCCAAGAGAAATGAACAGAAAGTTAAAACAACAATGTCTGGCTACACTCACTGCCTGGCATATTAAACTCATTTACCTGAGTACTTTGCTCTTTGGATGTTATGAAGGGCTTGAAGCTCTCCCTTCTAAGAGGTACCATCATTTCTGTAGTGTCATCAGTCGATCTCTGCGTATTCTGACAGTGGCCCAGCTATTTACAATACCCTCTTTCTTGTCTTGGTTTTCCCAGAATAGATGCTGCAATACATAAGGGTGCTTGCTGAAACAGAGGGCTCTAAATTAGTATGACAAAACCATTCACTAGGAGACAATTCATAAATAGATCATTTCACTGACTATACCAAATTTATACTCTTTCACTTTTTCAGTATTTCAGTGAAATTTTAGTATTTGCTTCATAGCATTTTAAGAACTATTTAATTTGCAAAAAGCAAAGAGTTACAGAGCGGTTTTCTAATGAATATATTCTTCATGAATATATTCAATAGATGTGAATATATTCTTTATGATTATATTCATGAATATACCTCCTTATAAATATATTCATGAATATATTCTTCTTTGCCCTATTGGGAAAATGTTTTAATGTAGTTTAAAATTAATGAATATCAATATATTCATGAAGCTTTCATAAGTTTATATTCACATTCACATTCATGAGCGATGTTCTTGACCATATTGGGACATTTTTGAACTTGGTTTAAAATTTAATGAATATCAATATTCATAAGAGTATATTCATATTTTCATCAGCATATATTCATATTCATGGTCTGTACTCTTAATCCATACTGGAAAATTCTGAGCTCAGTTTAAAATTTAATGAGTATCAACAGATTCATTAAGAAGATATTCATTAGAATACAACCACATTCATTGCATATATTCAAGAAGAATATGTTCACAAGGCAGTGGACCCACCTAGTAATTTTCACCTTTGCAAAATTAACGTTCCTTAAAACAGTGCTAAGAATATATGTGTTTTTATTGGTGAACTGGCATACTGCATTCTAGAAGGGTTTTTATCCCCAACCAAGTACATATCAGCCCCAGGATTTACCCAATGAAACTCATCTGGACATGTGCCAGTGTGCCAATATTTCTCAGCTCTCAGAGGCTCTGTAACATGTACAGTTTTCTTATTTTACTCAAACACACTGATTTGGAATATACTGAGGACTAATAATGTTAAACCTTTTAGCAGCCCCATCAGCTGATTTTTACAATCTACCTTTAGGTTTCATTTCCATTCTACATTTTAGAATTGTTTTTATAATATTTTTTCATTTAATTCTCTGATTTGACTACTCTGTTTCACTTAACTATTTTAATGTTAAAACATCCTTAACCCAATAAATAGTATTTATGAAAAAACATAAAACCTTAACACTACAATGAGAGATTGACATTAAAAATTAAAAATAAGGATGCTTACTCATTATTATCATTCAAAACTGTTCTAACCGTACTAGCCTATAAGGCAAAATGATAGACAAAAATATTGGAGGAGAATCACAAAGACAGCATTATTTCCACATGCTGGTCTACCTAGAAAAAGAATAATGAATTTTTAAATGGAATTAATAAGCAGAATATAAAATTCTAAATAGCTTGGAAATTTAACTTGAAAATCAAAAGGACTAAAAAAATAATTTTATAATTTGGGGATGTTTAAGGCATTTTAATATGTTAATATTACAACGTGATCATAGAAAACATTCTACTGAGAGTTTTTCCAAATTTATTATTGTCAAACACAGATCAAAGTTGATGGACTGTGTATACGAATATACACATATACGTAGTTACAGGAGCATGGAATAATTATGGAAGGACACATACTATCCTGTCACCATGGGTTAGCCAGATAGGTGATGTGGATGTGGGAAAAGGTGACTAGAGGGGAAGGATGTAGTAACAATGCAATATAGGTTCTGTTTAGACAAACTGCACTTAGAAAGAAATCCTTGATGTGTTCCATCTGCAACTTCCTTTCAAATTATTAAGAAAGTGTCTGTGTGTATACATACATGATATTATATACACACATATGTACCACACATAAGCAGGGGTTCCTGGCTGGCTCAGTTGGTAAAACATGCATCTCTTGGGCGCCTGGGTGGCTCAGTGGGTTAAGCCTCTGCCTTCGGCTCAGGTCATGATCTTGGGGTCCTGTTATTGAGGGCCATATCAGGATCTCTGCTCAGCAAGGAGCCTGCTCCCCCCCCCCCACCTGCCTCTCTGCCTACTTGTGATCTCTCTGACAAATAAATAAATAAAATCTTAAAAAAAAAAATGCATCTCTTGATCTCAAGGTGGTAAATTCAGGCCCTATGTTGGATATAGATTACTTAAACTCTTTAAAAAATTTTTTAAAAACAATTTTTAAATGGGTAGAACAGAAATGATGTTAACAATGTTTTTTTTTTAATTATAATACACAGTGATTTCTCAATATTGAAACAGGTTTGTGAACAGACAGCCAAGGTTTGTGGCAATGATTTCTAAAGGGTTACTTTGAGGGCCATTATTAAGGAAAGAGAAGTTACAGTTCTGTACCGTTCTTTTTTTTTTTTTTTAAGATTTTATTTATTTATTTGACAGAGAAAGAGCAAGAGAGAGAATGCACAAGCAGGGGGAGCAGCAGGCAGAGGGAGAGGGAGAAGCAGCCTCCCCACTGAGCAAGGAGCCTGAGGCTGACTCTATCCCAGGACCCCGGGATCAAGACCTGAACTGAGGGGCTCCTGGGTGGCTCAGTTGGTTGGGCGACTGCCTTTGGCTCAGGACATGATCCCGGAGAGCCGGGATCGAGTCCACATTGGGCTCCCTGCTCGGTGGGAGGCCTGCTTCTCCCTCTCCCACTCCTCCTGCTAGTGTTCCCTCTCTTGCTGTGTTTCTCTCTATCAAATAAATTAAAAAAAAAAAAGACCTGAGCTGAAAGCAGACACCCAACCAAGCCACCCAGGTACCCCTATTCTGTATAGTTGATTATCATTTTAGTGTTCTGATAAATGTTATTATGAAAAATTCGTGGGCATGCTACTAAAGGGCACACGCAAGTCAATGTTATACCATTCATAGTGGCACACAGGCAGGCTGGAATAAATCCCACTAACATCATGAAACCAGGCTACTTAGAACACAAACCCAGTTTTTGACACGGCAATCCTAATTCTGGGGCTGAGCTATCAAATGCTGTAGTAATATCACCATTGTTAGGTCAGAATCTTCTACTGAAACAGTCTACCCCAGAAGTGCTTACATGGCTCAGTTGGTTAAGAGCCTGACTCTTGATTTCAGCTTTGGTTAAGAGCCTGACTCTTGATTTCAGCTCTGGTCCTCATCTCAGGGTTGTAAGATCCAGCCTTAGGATGGGCTCCAAGTTCAGCAAGGATCTACTCGAGATCCTCTCTCTCCCTTTCCCTGTCACCATCCCCCACAGCTCATGTATGCGCTTACTCTCTCTTTCTCTCAAATAAATAAATAAATTGTAAAACCAAAGCCAAAAAACCAAAACAGTCTACCCCACCTCTAAGGAGGGAACCAGGGAAATGACCACTCCAGTCCCTATTCTCTTGTATATTATGGTATTTCCTAGCAACAAAAAGAACAAGAGGTTGGGCCCAGGCCATTAGAGACCAGGGTCATTTTAGGAAGAAAAAAAAGGAATTTTAGGGGGGATTGAGTGGCTCAGTTGGTTAAGCGACTGCCTTCGGCTCAGGTCATGATCCTGGAGACCCGGGATTGAGCCCTACATCGGGTTCCCTGCTCAGCGGGAAGCCTGCTTCTCCCTCTCTCACTCCCCCTGCTTGTGTTCCCTCTCTGGCTGTGTTTCTCTCTGTCAAATAAATAAAATCTGAAAAAAAAAATAATAAGGCATTTTAGTCTGGCTTAAGGACAAAAAACACATTCTTTTTGAATTTACCTATAAACATTAAGTTAAAAAAAAAAGTGTGGCTGGGGCACCTGGGTGGTTCAGTCGGGCACCTGGGTGGTTCAGTCGTTAAGCATCTGCCTTTGGCTCAGGTCATGATCCCAGAGTCCCCAGATGGAGTCCCGCATTAGGCTCCCCACTCAGCAGAAAGCCTGCTTCTCCCTCTCTCACTCTCCCCTGCTTGTGTTCCCTCTCTAGCTGTGTTTCAAATAAATAAATAAAATCTTCAAAAAAAAAAAAAAAGTATGGTTTACCTTACTAGAAATTTTTAAAAAGGCTTTATGAAAAGAAAAGATATAAAATGCATCTGCCTTTAATTACGGTACCTTTGCAAATTTTTTGAGGACCGGAACATACTTTTTGTTATGACCCATCCTGTGGACACCCAGACACATCATCCTGCAAAAGATTGCAACTTCCAAGCCTCAATTCACCTCCCCCTCACCACCAGAAGCTTAAAAATAAATAAATAAAAATTAAAACCAGCTCCATAATGTTAGCTATTTTAAATCCAAAAAGTCTCCACAAGGTATCTATTGAGGCCATCAGTCTCCAGTGAGAGGAACGTGGGGCTGTCCCTCAAAAACGTGGTCTGTCTGGCAGCAGCAGCAGCGACACCTGGGCTTCACTGGCAGAGCTCTCCGTCTCCAACTCTGTCTGTTTGAGCAGACATTAATGAAGCCTTGGTTTCACTATATCAACACTAGGTATTAACCTTTATACTGTGGCCCATATGTGTGTATAATTGAAGTAAAAATCCATTTGATATAGAATTTTTTAATAAAATAAGATTTACTTAAAAACTGCTAAACGGGCGCCTGGGTGGCTCAGTGGGTTAAAGCCTCTGCCTTCGGCTCAGGTCATGATCTCAGGGTCCTGGGATCAAGGCCCGCATCGGGCTCTCTGCTCGGCAGGGAGCCTTCTTCCTCCTCCTCTCTCTCTGCATGCCCCTCAGCCTACTTGTGATCTCTGTCAAATGAATAAATAAAATCTTTAAAAAACAAAACAAAACGCTGGTAAACAGTCAAGTGTTATTATTATAATAAAAATAAGAACTGGCTTACAAGTAGAGAAAACCAACCTCAGTTACAGAATATTTTTTAAAGGCCGTTTAACTTTCAGTATTTAAAATGGAACAAATTAGCACCTGATAAAACTCTTTACAGAATATGCTTTTTCCTAAATTTAAGACAGGCCCTCATTGCCTCATTAAACAAGTAACATGGCATTTTTCTTAAAGTGAAAAATAATAGAAAAGCCGTGTTACACCACCAAAGAAGACATTCACTGTTAACATTTCATTATTTTCCAAATGGTCTTTGTATCTGGTAATCAAACTAAATATTATTATTTACATCCTGTTATCTCAAGCATTTCCCATGTTGCTATATGATCACTTGCTAGATGTTATTCCATTATCTATAACTCGTGAATAAGCTGAACATATAATATATAATGGAATTACTGACAGTTTCATAACAGCCTCTGAAATATTTAGTTAGAGATAAACATATGAAGAATTTCAGGCTTCTAAAAGCTAAACTTAATTTCTGGCAAGCATGACTGGTAATTATAACCAAAAGCCAAATATTATGAAGTCCTTTTTTTAGACTAAGCAAGCTTATATATTATAATCACTGAAACATATATTAAGCATATATATCATTATATATATCATTATATATGAAGCATATATAATCACTGAAACACTTCCGCATAATATCTGCTCAGGGACTGGCAACTGTAAATGTCCCTGAAACATAGAGAAATGTAAAAATTCTCCAATATGATTTGCAAAGTGAAAGTTATACCTGACAAACTGGAAGTATAAACTGGTCACAATATTATTTACATATTATTTATTCCAAGAAACATAATATATTCTGAGAAAATTCATACTCATATATATTTTCACCTACTCAAAGTAGCTATATAAATCATCACAAAAACCAAAAATACTGAAAATTAACCTACTTGATAATCTTCAGTTCATATAAGCACATCAAATTATTTTCAAATTCAATACAAAATCATCGCAGGGAAATCACTTTAAATTTTCAAAAATACATACTTAAATACCCTATGGTACCAGAAAATAAGGAGCTGTTCACAAAACAAACCAACGGGAGCATGCCCAAAGGATACAGAGGCCGACTCAAAGAGTTCCCAATGGCCAAACTAGAATAATTTGAGCAATAAATAAAGTAGTATTGGATTATAAACCAAAGTACAAAATAAATAACCATGAATCCATATTGATATAAATAAATGACTGACTAAATACATAAATGGGAGAGAACAGACAAATCTATGTACAGAAGAATCCTACTGAACAAAAGGTACAGCATAATGCCCCACCACTTATGTGGGCTCCACAAAGTAACTTTCTTCCAACAAGTAAAGTCTGTGGTAGAGCGGAGTACTTTACAGTGTGAGAACCTGACAAAAATTACCTCAGTCAAGTGACCAAGACATCAACAGCAATAATTCATGCTGATAACATGTACCACTGATATGATGAGAATGGCACTTTAGGTCTGTGATCTTCTTCCCAAGAACCCATTATCCCCATCTTATCATGAGAAAAATTTCAGACAAACCCATACTGAGAGGCATTCTCCATTCTACAGAATATACCAATATCCTTAAAATTGTCATGGTCATCAAAACAAGGGAAGTCTGAAAAACTGCCGTGTCAGAGGAGCCTAAAGGGCATGATGACTATCACGGATGGGACCTGGACAGAAAAAGGACATTTGGTAAAAATGTAGGAAACCTGAAAAAAAACATATACTTTACTTGATAGTAATGTATTTGGTTAATTAGTTGTAACAAATGTATCATATTAATGTTAAGTTAATCATACAGGAAACTGGATGTGGGGTTTCCGTAAATCTAAAAGTATTCTAGAATTAAAAATGGGTTTGAAATGGATACAGAGGTATTGATAGAAGATACACCCATCTAAGTTCGAAAAGAGCAGAGACTTTGTCTTGTTCGCTATTCCATACCCTGTTGTTAGAACACCTTTAGGCAATCAATAAACATTTTTGAAATGAGGGGCACCTGGGTGTGTCAATCAGTTAGGCACCTCCCTTCAGCTGAGGTCACAATCCCATGGTCCTGGGACTGGGCCTGTGTTGTGTTGGGCTCCCTGCTCAGTGGGGAGCTTGCTTCTCCCTCTCCTTCTGCCCCTCTCCCCCACTCTCTCACATACATAAATAAAATTTTAAGAAAAAAATTTTTTGAAATGAATAAATGGACATACATGTTTTGTGACACTGGTTTTATTTCTGTAACTCCACTTACAAAAAGAGTATGTTGGGGAATCAAAAACAAATAAAACATGAAATTCACAATTACTTTGGTTTATTATGAAAATGTATACCAGTGTCGGGGCACCTGGGTGGCTCAGTTAAGCGACTGCCTTTGGCTCAGGTTATGATCCCAGAGACCCGGGATCGAGCCCCACATCAGGCTTCCTGCTCAGCGGGAAGCCTGCTTCTCCCTCTCTCACTCCCCCTGCTTGTGTTCCCTCTCTAGCTATGTTTCTCTCTGTCAAATAAATAAAATCTTAAAAAAAAAAAAGAAAGAAAATGTATACCAGTGTCACCTAATTTTGCATGAGATGGTAAGTGGTGAAGGATTCATAGGCAAAGAAAGGCAAGCCCAAAACAACTGATGTGTGGAGAGAAAGCATTTCTGTCTATGTGGCACTAAATGCAAGGCAAAGCATAGTGATAGATGGTGCCTCAAAGGCAAGGGGGCATCAGGCCATTTAAAGGTCTAGGGAATCACTGGGGCTTGGGGGTGGGGGTTTAAGGAGGGCAGTGGCAAAAAAAATAAAAAAATAAAAAATAAAAAATAAATAAAAAAAATTAAAAAAAGGAGGGCAGTGGCATGATAAGAGAGGTAACTTCATGATCCCGGAGACCCGGGATCGAGTCCCACATCGGGCTCCCTGCTCGGCAGGAAGCCTGCTTCTCCCTCTTTCACTCCCCCTGCTTGTGTTCCCTCTCTGGTTGTGCTTCTCTCTGTCAAATAAATAATAAAAATCTTTAAAAATAAAAAAATAAAAATAAAGCAGATCATCTTAAACACACACACACCCTTAAAAGCTTCCAGATGGCTTCTCATTACCTATTCCAAAACCAAACTCTTCAGTGTGGTCTCCAAATGGCACCATAATCAAGTTCCTGCTTCCTTCTCCAACTTCATTCTGTGCTACCTTTCTCCAGCCTCAACATTTTCTTTCAATTCCTTACAAATGTCAAGCCCCTTCCTATTTGAGGCCATTTATGCCTGAAATATTCTTCCTATTTATTTCACGGATGTCAATATAAACGTTACCTCCCAAAATGTCCCCCCAAAAGGGAAGTCTCTGTCTTACCACTACTATTCTCCATCACAGCATCCTGTTTGTTCTTTCTTTGCACTTAAGATAATTTGCCAGTAGAGTTGATTCTTGTTATCTATAGTAATTATGTTCTGTAAAGTCACTGCCAACACTAAATACTGAAATTCCTAGAGGAAATATAGGGTCAGGTTCCTGTGAGCCACTGGTCACACAATTTTTGCCAATTGGTCAACATATAACCCTGTTTTATTTGTGTTTCTGTTTAAAGATACCTATTCAAATATATGTATATCGCTGAATAATCAACAATGAACTGGTTCAACGGTTCTATAACGCATGCCTGAACAAAGTACTTTCTCCATAAGACACATCACAGCCTTCTTGTATTCAGGGTATTCAGGAACATTAGCACATTACAATACACTTGGGGACCACTTTAAACAATGAAATCACCATCAAAAAGCAGAAAAATGCAAAAAAGTGTGGCATTACACTGAGTGTGAAAAGAACATCTGTTTACATTATGAGAGCTAAAGAAGCAGAGCATCACCTCTTCAACCTCAGCTGGGAACATGTGCATCAATTCAAATTTTCTGCTGCTCTGTACATGTCTGCAAATGACTACAAAAGTATTGAAAGTACTGAATTTGCAGTTACAAATTAATTTTAGTGAGCAGGTGGTTTCACAGAGGATCCACAAATAATGAAGATCAACTCTATTTGACTACCATTATTTGCTTTATAATCTGTGAAACCACAAGGATAGGGCTGAGGCTAGGATTTTCTGTTCTCTTAGCATCCAGCACACAATAGAGTAGATATTCAATAAATAATTAAGAATAAATAAATGTAGGAGTGCCCAACAGGTAGGTGGATATATAAACCTAAAGGTCAAAGGAGAAGCTTAAGATAAAAAAAGGCATGCTAAATAGTCAGAGATGTTGTGATAAATGCGAAAAAGAATTTAAACAAGATGCTATGACAGATAATTACAGGACAGACCTAATGAGGATGGTCAGAGAAGGTCTTTCTGAAAAAGCAATTTTTTTTTTTTAAGTAACCTCCATGCTTGGCATGGAGCCTAACATGGGGCTTGAACTCACAACTCTGAGACAGAAGACCTAAGATAAGATCAACAGTTGGACACTTAACTAGCTCAGTCACCCAGGCCCCCCCCCCCCGGAAATAGTGATTTTTATGCTGAAAATGGGAGTAATATGAAGGAACAAGCCATGTAAAGGGGGAGGGATTCCAGGGACAGAGAACACGAAGTATAAAGATGCTTAAGTTAAAAAGTGTCTTGGGGTGTCTGGCTGTCTCAGTTGGTGGAGCTCTTGATCTCGAACTCAGGGTTTTGAGTTCGAGCCCCATGTTGGGTGTAGCGATTACTTAAGAACAAAATCTTTAGAAAAGAGAGACAGAAGTGCGTTAATGCCTAGACAATACTGTCTATTTAAACGCTGAAATGAAAAAACCAGTACATGAATATATTAATGCCTGAATGAGTTCATCATTAACACTTCTAGGCTTCTTTATATAAAGCAGCAGTAGCTTCAACCTGTCTAGCACCTCCCAGAGATGTACAAAGGGTATTCCTTTCTTTAAACCCTGTATAACAACTCAGATAAATATGGACACCAGGACCACTGACAGTCAATGATTCAGGTGGTACTGGGAGAATTCACTGACTGGGACACACCAGAATAAAAAAACTTAAAAGTAGCCTCCCCTGGGCGCCTGGGTGGCTCAGTGGTTTAAAGCCTCTGCCTTCGGCTCAGGTCATGATCTCAGGGTCCTGGGATCGAGGCCCGCATTGGGCTCTCTGCTCAGCAGGGAGCCTGCTTCCTCCTCTCTCTCTGCCTGCCTCTCTGCCTACTTGTGATCTCTCTCTCTGTCAAATAAATAAATAAAATCTTAAAAAAAAAAAAGTAGCCTCCCAATTTCTCCCACTCCCAAAGTCCCTAATAATGGCCCCTGAATCCCTCTGTCCTATTCCTTCTCTTCTGTGCTCATCTAGACTTAGTAAGTTGAGGGTCTATTTGTTCCTATTTTAGGTTATGTAATATAATAAGTTTGCAAAACAGCAAAAATAATCAAGGACACAAGGTAGCTTCTCTCATTCTGAGGAAGTAAAATCGCGTAATTTTATGAGGACTAGAAAATTACATAAAAAAGAAATATGTAATAAGTTCTCCTTCAGATAATGGGTACTAGGCAAAACTACTTCTATATATGAATAATTGCAATAATAAATACCAATAAAGCAGGAGTAATGGCATCATTAGGAACAGTCAAATAATTCAGGCAATGAACAGACCACTGGTGGTCCCCAGAATCAGTCTACTTCACCATTACTGGGAACATATCATTATGAATAAATGAAAACCACAGGATATGCTCATTTTTTTCAAGATTTGTATGCTTACAGGGAGATCAACTGTTGTGGATTTCAGGAGAGAATGTGTTTCTAGTGTTTATAGTCCTGAGAGGATGGGCAAGGGTGACTGATGGGAAATCAGAGAGCAAAGTAAAAAGAAAAGGTGTCAAAAGTCAACTTGTAGCCAACAGGGTAAAATGTGCTGATTATTCAGTAAATACAGAACACATACCCAAAAACCTTCATTGATGAAATGACCTCTGGCACACCAGTTAAAGAATCAACATGTAGTGAGTCATACATAAAATGTGCTATAATTTGCTATGGAGGGGATTTTAGGGGACTAAAACAAACAGACACGTCTCCACAAGAAGACCAAGGTCCAAAAAGTGATAAATCAATTAGTTTAGAATATAAATGAAAATTTTATCATAAAAACAATACTACACAAATTATAATTGGGTTCTCAGGCTACCCACAAAAATCTCACTTAACCCCCTCTGCTAACAGAAACACAGAACTATTATTGCTACATCCCACCATCAACTAGAATTTTTATTATTTCTATGAAAAAATGCAACTCTAGTTATCACAGATGGCAAACTGATTCCTTTGCAGACATCAAAGCACTACCTAGCAACAAAAACAGGGCAGCAGCAGAGTCATTAAAAGACTTACTAATTCTCTTCTCCAGTGACTAAACTTAAAATAATTAATATTAAATATAATTAAAATCTCAGTTCCTTTTTTTTTTTTAATTTTTTTTTATTGTTACTAAATTTTTTTTCCCAGTGTTTCAAGATTCATTCCCCATTCCCCACACCCAGTGCTCCACGCTTTAGGTGTCCCCAGTACCCACCACCAGGCTCTCCCATCCCTCCACCCCCCTCCCTCCAAGTCCTTACTAGCCACATACCATGTGCTCAACAGACACACGTGGCTAATGACATCATAGTGGGAAGTGCAGAAAGAGAACATTTCCATCACTACCTAAAGTTCTACTGGACAGCACTGACTACTTGATATCTTTATGAATTAAGGCATCTCACTTTTCTACCAGCAACGTAAAAGAAAATATGGTATGGATGGTAGTGATGATAGCAAAACAATGTGAATGACCTTACATAAAGTGAAGTTAGAGAATCGATTCCATTTACTATAGCACCAAAAGCCATAAGATACCTTGGAATAAACCTCACCAAAGAGGTTAAGGATTTGTACACGAGAAACTACAGAGCACTCATGAAAGAAATTGAGGAAGACACAAAAAGATACAAAAAGATGGAAAAGCATTCCATGCTCACTGATCAGAAGAATAAACCTTGTTAAAATGCCTACACTGCCCAGAGCAATCTGTATGTTCAATGCCATCCCGATCAAAATGCCACCAGCATTTTTCAAAGGGCTAAAACAAACACTCCCAAAGTTTGTATGGAACCAGAAAAGACCCCGAATTGCTAAGGAAATGTTGAAAAAGATAAACAAAGCTGGGGTCATCACGTTACCTGATTTCAAGCTTTATTACAAAGCTGTAATCACCAAGACAGCATGGTACTGGCCTAAAAACAGACACATAAACCAATGGAACAGAGTAGAAAGTCCAGATATGGATCCTCAACTCTATGGTCAAATAATCTTTGACAAAGCAGGAAAAACTATCCAGTGCAAAAAAGAGTCTCTTCAATAAATGGTGCTGGGAAAATTGGACAGCTATGTATAGGAGAATAAAACTCAACCATTCTCTTACACCTTATACACAAAGAAAAACTTGAAATGGATGAAAGACCCCAGCATGAGGCAGGAATCTATCAAAATCCTAGAGGAGAACGTAGGCAGTAATCTCTTCGACATCAGCCACAGCAACTTCTTTGAAGACACTTCTCCAAAGGCAAAGGAAACAAAAGTGAAAATGAACTTTGGGAACTTCATCAAAATAAAAAGCTTCTGCACAGCAAAGGAAACAGTCAACAAAACAAAGAGGCAACCCACGGAATGGGAGAAGATATTTGCAATGACACTACAAAGGGCTGATATCCAAGATCTATAAAGAACTATTCAAACTCAACACCCCCAAAAAAGAGGATCACATTAAAAAAATGGGCAGAAGACATGAAGAGGCACTCCTCCACAGAAGACATACAAATGGCTAACAGACACATGAAAAAATGTTCATCATCATTAGCCATCAGGGAAATTCAAATCAAAACCACATTGAGGGGCGCCTGGGTGGCTCAGTTGGTTAAGCGACTGCCTTCGGCTCAGGTCATGATCCCGGAGACCTGGGATTGAGCCCCACATCGGGCTCCCTGCTCGGCGGAAAGCCTGCTTCTCCCTCTCTCGCTCTCCCTGCTTGTGTTCCCTCTCTGGCTGTGTTTCTCGCTGTCAAATAAATAAAATCTTAAAAAAAAAAAAAAACAAACACATTGAGATACCACCTCACACCAGTTAGAATGGCCAAAATTAAGAGGACAGGAAACTGGAGAGGCTGTGGAGAAAGGGGAACCCTCTTACACTGTTGGTGGGAATGTAAGTTGGTACAGCCACTTTGGAAAACAATGTGGAGATTCCTTAAAAAATTTAAAATGGGGGGAGCTGGGTGGCTCAGTGGGTTAAAGCCTCTGCCTTCGGCTCAGGTCATGATCTCAGGGTCCTGGGATTGAGGCCCGCATCAGGCTCTCTGCTCAGGAGGGAGCCTGCTTCCTCCTCTCTCTATGCCTGCCTCTCTGCCTGCCTGTGATCTCTCTCTCTCTGTCAAATAAATAAATAAAATCTTAAACAAACAAACAAAAAAATTAAAAATAGGGGGTGCCTGGGTGGCTCAGTTGGTTGAGTCGCTGCCTTCAGCTCAGGTCATGATCCTGGAGTCCCTGGACTGAGTCCCGTATCAGGCTCCTGGCTATGCGGGGAGTCTGCCTCTCCCTCTGACCTTCTCCCCTCTCACGCTCGCTCTCTCCCATACTCTCTCTCTCAAATAAATAAATATTTTTAAAAAAATTAAAAATAGAGCTACCCTATGACCCTGCAATTGCACTACTGGGTATTTGTCTCAAAGATACAGATGTAGTGAAAGAAGGGCCATATGTACCCCAATGTTCATAGCAGCAATGGCCACAATCGACAATGGAGAGTCAAGGTACCCTTCAACAGATGAATGGATAAAGAAGATATGGGCCATATATACAATGGAATATTATGCTTCCATCAGAAAGACGAATACCCAACTTTTGTATCAACATGGACGGGACTGGAGCAGATTATGCTGAGTGAAATAAGCTAAGCAGAGAAAGTCAAGTGTCATATGGTTTCACTTACTTGTGGAGTATAAGGACTAACATGGAGGACATTAAGAGAAGGAAAGGAAATGTGAACTGGGGTAAATCAGAGAGGGAGACAAAGCATGAGAGACTGCGGACTCAGAAACAGACACAGTTTTAGAAGGGAGGTAGGTGAGGGGATGGGTGAGCCTGATGATGGGTATTAAAGAGGGCACGCATGCATGGAGCACTGGGTGTGGTGCATAAACAATGAATCTTGGAACACTTAAAAAAATTAAAAATAAATTTTTTTAAAAAAACAACAATGTGAATGACCTTAATACCACTGAACAGCATACTTAAAAATGGTTAGGATGGTAAGCTTTACGTTACCTGTATTTTACTGTAACAAAAGGAAAAAAATAAGCCCGATCCTTCAGTTACACTCTTTCCTTATATTCCAAGGTGTGGCATGAATTGCAACTGGTCATTAAACTGGACACTTTTCGGGGTGCCTGGGTGGCTCAGTTGGTTGAGTGGCTGCCTTCGGCTCAGGTCATGATCCTGGAGACCCGGGATCGAGTCCCACATTGGGCTCCCTGCTCGGCAGGAAGACTGCTTCTCCCTCTCTCACTCCCCCTGCTTGTGTTCCCTCTTTGGCTGTGTTTCTCTCTGTCAAATAAATAAATAAAATCTTAAAAAAAAAAAAGCAACAAAAAACTAGACCCCTTTCATGTATGAGACACACCAATGCCAAGAATTTGTACATGCTTGTGAACACACAAAAAAGGGGCAATTCCTGGAGTCCAGTTCTACTGCTCAAGGTTCAGTTTTGAGTTTATACATATCATCAGTTGGATCCTGGATCCATTCGCATTTTATTTCAACTAGACCCCTTCTCAAATTTCCACCACACATAATTCTGTCCTTCAGAGGTATGTTAATCCTTGGGGTGCCTGGGTGGCTCAGTTGGTTAAGCGACTGCCTTCGGCTCAGGTCATGATCCTGGAGACCCAGGATCGAGCCCCACATCGGGCTCCCTGCTCAGCGGGAAGCCTGCTTCTCCCTCTCTCAGTCCCTCTGCTTGTGTTTCCTCTCTAGCTGTGTTTCTCTGTTAAATAAATAAATAAAATTAAAAAAAAAAAAGAGCAGAAGTATGTTAATCCCTCAGTACTAAATATCAGGGCCACTAGTGGCATTTTCTTGGCTTTGCGTATGTGAAAATATAGATGGGAAATGATCGATTAACACTGAAAAAGAGCTGAAATGGGAGGAATAAGATGGGTCCTCCATGGGTTATGAAATCTTATTCAAGTGTCCTGCCTTAAACCTATAGGGGGTCTACATATAATGCACACTCCCCCAGTAGAGGCATATTTGATGTATACCGTGTTTCTAGGAACACAACTCCCCACATAAATAATGCAAATTCGTCCAAGAGGTCCCAGAATAAAAGCAAAGTCATTTGAATCAGAGCCAACTTTATCACCATTTCTTCATCTTAGGTTTTGTTTTAGCATTTCTTTTATATACAAAGAACTAGTAACAACTTCATAACTCAAGCTTACATCATATACACTACGGTTTCTATGGTTCTGCTAAACCACCCACTCTACTTTCTTAATCCCATTTGTCAGCAGTCTGTAAACATGGAACAACTGGCCTTTGAAAGAAGCCAACTCTCCCAAAACGGCATCATATGTGTGACGTGGGCTCCAGTGTAACCATCTGGCAACACACTTAGATTTATTGTTGGATGGATGCTGAATGAGCCTACTACACTATCTCCCATTCAATCCTCAAACCTTAAACCAAAAAGCTACTTGCAAATTTCCATTCAGATCATACTTCCTGTTAAATCTGTCATAGTTGGGCAAACTTCTAAGCTTTTTTTAATAGGAGAACTCAAGAAAAGTTACACATCACCCCATGGGTCTTATCTGCTATACAGAGTGGTTCAATACACTATGCACAAAGTTTGGCACCAGACAGACGTGACTCAAATCTTGACTCCAGCTATTACTAGTTGTGTAACTTTGAACAACTTATTTAACTTCTGAGACTCAATTTTCACATTTATAAGATGAAAATAACAGTAACAATACCTTAGTTGTATGGTTGTAGCAAGATAACCTATGTAAAAGACTGAAATCACAACTAGCAAAATAGATTCTTTAAGAAACTTCTCTACATGATTGCTGCTGTTGGGTTCCTGGGTTTTGCTGTACGTACAGCACTCACCTTAGCTCACAAAGTCCTTCATTAATAAATGGTAGCTATGATTTTTTTATAGTACTATACTCCTCATCCAAACCAGCTCTATCCTGACCTCACCTCTGCTAGTCTGCAGATTCACTGACCCGATCTAGGCTCACTAGTTACAGCATCTCAGGGCACACTCTACAGCCAACCGGTGCCCCTGCCTCTTTCCAGTTGGCCACCCGTAGCTGATCCATCAGTGCCTATTAATACTAGAGGCAGGTCCATAAAAGCTTAGAGGTTTAGTGGCCCCTGGGTGGCTCAGTCATTACATGTCTGCCTTCAGTTCAGGTCATGATCCCGGAGTTCCAGGACTGAGCCCCGCGTTGGGCTCCCTGCTCAGCAAGATGCCTGCTTCTCCCTCCCTCACTCCCCCTGCTTGTGTTGTTCCCTCTCTCGCTGTGTTTTTCTCTGTCAAACAAATAAATAAATAAATAAAATCTTTTAAAAAAGTGTAGAGGTTTAGGACACTACAGCACGTGCTCATATACACACCTTCCAGAAAAATTTGTGCAAGGACTCACTTTTAATTACTTATAGAAAAATATTTTCACTAAACTATCTTTCCTGGGATTTTGAAAAGCACAAAACGAGGTGAGGAATTCCAGGCCAGAGACCAGATCTGATAAATGGCTTAAATTTTATGTAATCCAAGGCAAAACTTCTAAAATCACATATCTACCAGTTATGCTTTAAAATCATCACAACCAATTACGCATGTATCTGAAAGGTCTCAACATCTAGCCAGGACCATCCTTCACCCTCAGCATTCTCATTCTTGTCACTTCTCAAATTAGGAGTCATAAGTACAAAAAAACATCAGTTTCTGATGGGTGGCTCTGATGGCTATGCTATGGGTAGAAAAGATATTGCCCAGTGGTCATCACACTAATATTGCTAATTCAGGCCACCCACACATGTTAACTTGGGGATACTCCCATCATCTGCTCAACTCTAAAAGCAGCCTGAGGCATGTGGAATCAAATTCCCATTCCACGTAATGTGATCAAAAGGCAGATGACTGATGTTGAGTCCACACAATAAGAGTAAGTTCCTGCACTGGTATTCTCCGCAGCAATTCCAAGGACCCACTAGAGGCTGAATTCAAGATCTTCTGAATCAGTACACTCATTTTGCACAGCTTTGGACTATGGGCTGGGTAAGGGAGATACACTCTGTGGCTATACCCAATGATCAAACCACAGAAAAGTAAATATGCCAAGTAGAAATAAGGAAGCTGATCCCCACTGGATCAACAAGGACCAGGGTCCAAGGTCAAAGTAAGCAATGATAATGACTGCACATGTCAAGCTTATCATTTCTGTGATGTGGAACCAAGGAAGAGGGAATCCTGACCTTTTCAAAGGCATCAGGAGCTGAGATAGGTATACGAAGAATAGAGACTGGATAGATATGAAATGTGACTCAGATGAAAGGAAACTAGGCCCACGGTTACCTAGAGATGGGAGAGATACTAAACAAAGCAAAACAGGGTTAAGACTTGGGTAGCTGTGGTTGTGGGAAAGTAGAATTGGGAATAAAGTACTAAATCAAAGTATGAGATACCTTAACTGCAACATGATATACTAGAGGACAATAAAGATGATCTATAGTTCCTTGGAGAAAAACTATTTAAAATCAGAATTCTATGCCCAGGGGCACCTGGGTGGCTCAGTTGGTTAAGCAACTGTCTTCGGCTCAGGTCATGATCCCGGAGACCTGGGATCGAGTCCCACGTCGGGCTCCCTGCTCAGCGGGAAGCCTGCTTATCTCTCTCTTACTCCCCCTGCTTGTGTTCCCTCGTTGGCTGTGTTTCTCTCTGTCAAATAAATAAAAATCTTAAAAAAAAAAAAAGATTTCTATGCCCAGCAGTGATCATTCAAGTATGGGGACAAAAATAAAGGCATTTAATTTAGGGCAGTTAAGGGCATAGGAATGCCAATACACTTTTCCTGGGGGGAGAAAAGGAGAGAGAATATATTCTGGTGATATGAAAAATAAGTATGAGCAAAGATTCAAAACAGACATAAAAAATCAGAAAATCACAATTAGATCTCAATCATTTTTTAAAAATAAAGAATATCCAATACTGATAAAAACTGTCTCAAAAATTATCATGCAATATGCCAAAAAGAAAAATCTCAAAATTCCTTTTATTTTTTTAAGATTTTATTTATTTGACAGAGAGAGACACAGTGAGAAAGGGAACACAAGGAGAAAGAGTGGGAGAAAGAGAAGCAGGGTTCCTGCTGAGGAGGGAGTCCAATGCAAGGCTGGATCCCAGGACCCTGGGATCACAACCTCAGTCAAAGGCAGACGCTTAACAACTGAGTCACCCAGACACCATGAAAATCCCAAAATTCTAATAAGCAAAAACCAGAGAGGCCACGTTTATGAACAAAATGCAATAAAACTGAAAATATGCATAATAATCAAAAGAAGAAATAGTATTTTAAATAGAATACACTATTTAGAAATACAAAACACTGAGAGTAACACATTAAAATCCAAGGAGAACAGGATTCCTAGAATCCAGGAAGATGACTGCCTTATAAGCTTTTATGAGTAAAAAAAAATTGAGATTGGATAAAAGTCAACCAAATATTAAACTCAACAAGCTTAAAACATGATAAAAGAAACTAGAAGAAAGGGCTTATGGGTAAAGGAAAAATTAATAAAACCAAAAACAAATCCAGCAAGTCACAATTTCAGGGAGAAAAAAAAGATCAAATGTAGACATTATTTACTGAGCACATCCTAAATCCAAGTAATGCATGACAGGTGCTAAGGACAGAATGTTGGGGTGGGGTTGGGGTGGGGGGGACAACAACATATGCTTATCTGACCCAAGCAGTAGATGGTCTAGAAAGGATTCCTAAAAGGAAAACATAGGACTCCTAGTATGTCTAGTTTTCACTTTTAATCTTTACAGTTTGACTTTGTTCTGATTGGAAAATAAACGCTAACATTCACTTGTAGTCAGAATTTTCTTGATGATCTTTCAGAATCACTTATAATGAAAACTTACAGTAAAAAAGAAAATCCGTGTATTTCTCACAGTTTCAAGACCCTGTTCATTTCTCTGTTCCTTTAGTTTTCTTTCTTATCAATACTTCTGCATCCTCTATCATTCTCCTACCTGTCTGTAGTTTTAAGTTTGTGGATGTTAATTTACCAAGGAAATCCACAACTCTTACTGTAAAAAAATTAACCTAGGATTAATACACTCACTCACTTGGGAGTATAGAGTATCATGCAGATGGTGGTAAAAGCATCAGGGGTATGCTGTTGCTTCAGCAGACATGATAAATAATGCACAACTAATGTAAAATATCAATTCCATTCTGTCTCTAGTTACCTGAGACTATGCCACATGCATTATCTTATCTACAACTGAAGGTAGTACTTCTACTCAAAGATGCTGCTAAGGACTGAATTAAATTTCCTTGAAAGTAATATAGTATGTTTATCTACCTCTGTCTTTTCTATTTTCCATCTTAAGTGTTTTAAAAATGTAAAAGCAATTTAATTTGCTGCTTCCTTTCTACAAACCAACCTACTCAAACAAGCTAAGTGTAAAATGGCAAAAAAAAAACTGTTTTCACTTTGTCATTTTCCCAAACATCCAAATTTAAGAACTCCTTGATCTTAATTAAGATGACACAGCACCAAGGGAACTGAACCACCTCTCCTCTATTATACTGGTCCACTTCCTGCAATACAGTATCATTAGAAACAAGACACAAGGTAATGTATTTATACCAGCACTAACTAAAATACAAATTAAATGTTTTAATAATCGAAGAATTACATGAATATAATCCAAAGGGATCAAATTATTCTCATCTAGTAATTTTTTAATCAGAAACAGGTTAGTACAAAAAGGTCTTTGAACTCCAAAAGGTACACCAGCACTTCTCACTATTATGACTTGTAACAGTAGTATGTATCTACTGCAAATGCCTCAAAGAACTGAAGGATCTGGAACTAATTTTCATGATAATCATATTTTACACAATATTTGCTCATTCAATAAATAATCAGAATACTTATGTGCCAGGTACTAAGGAAGGCATACTTACATACTGAAATGTTCAGATGAGTCATAAGAATAATTCAAGACAACCAATTCTTTTTTTTTAAGATTTTTATTTATTTATTTGACAGAGAGAGAAATCACAAGTAGGCAGAGAGGCAGACTGAGAGAGAGGAGGAAGCAGGCTCCCCGCCGAGCAGAGAGCCCGATGTGGGGCTTGATCCCAGGACCCTGGGATCATGACCCGAGCCAAAGGCAGAGGCCCAACCTACTGAGTCACCCAGGTGCCCCCAAGACAACCAATTCTTAAAAGCCTAAAAATCATCTATATTTAAGTTTGATAAAGATTTTGCTACTGTGAAATTATATTTAAATACCAGAACATGTGATGTCCTGGTAGTAATCAACACACAAAATCTAGATCATGAAACTCCCAAATGGATCCAGAACACTGTAGTATGCTATGAACACAAATGTAGATATCATAAAGGAACATTTCATTTGTGTTAAATCTCATATTAGTATAGATTAGTAACAGCATAGATTAGTAACAGCCACAGGACGTTTCACAGACCAATCAAGAGAAATCATAAAAACAGCAAAGAATGATACTTTTTTTTTAAGATTTTTAAATTTATTTTTGAGAGGAAAGAGGCAAAGACAAGCAGAGGGAGGGGCAGAGGGAAAGCAGACTCCCCATCAAGCAGGGAACCAGATGCAGGACTTGATCCCAAGGACCCTGGGATCATGACCCGAGCCAAAGGCAGATGCCCAACTGACTGAGCCACCCAAGCGCCCCTTTCTTCTGCTTTCTTTAGCAGTCACTTATTCTAAGATTTTCATGGTTTTAGCCCTTACATGGTGGTGTTGTTGATCCATTTTAATTTTTCTATATACGGTATGAGACAGGGATCCAACTTCGTTCTTTTATGTGTGGACATACAGTTGTCCCAGCACCACCACCTGTTGGAGAGACCGTTTTTTCTCCCACTGAATAGACTTGGCACCCTGTCAAAAATCATCTAGCCCTAGATAAGTAGGTATATTTCTAGAATGAGAATTCTATTCATTAGTTATATTTCTATCCTTATGCCAATACCACTGTTTTGATTAGAATAGTTTTGTAGTAAGTTTTGAAATTGGAAGTGCGAAAAAGAGCTTTGCTCTTTTTCAGAACTGTTTTGACTATTCAAGACCTTTTGTGATTCTAAATGAATTTAAGTATCAGCTTTTTAATTTCTGTACAAAAGGTTATTGGAATTTCAGTAAGAATATCTCAGGGGAATATTGACATATTAACAATATTAAGTCCTCCTATCAATGAACACAGTCTATATTTCCATTTATTTGGGTCTTTAACTTCTTTCAGTAATGTTTTATAGTTTTCAGTGTAGAAGTCTTTCACCATCTCGGTTAAGTTTATTCCTAGGTATTTTATTTTCTTAGATACTATTACAAATGGAACTGCTGGGGCACCTGGGTGGCTCAGTCAGTTAAGCATTTGCCTTCAGCTCAGGTCATGATCCCAGCATCCTAGGATGGAGCCTCGCACTGGCCTCTCTGCTCCGTGGGGAGACTGCTTCTCCCTCTCCCTCTGCCTGCAGCTCCCCCTGCTTGTGCTCTGTCAAATAACTAAAAATCTTAAACTAACTAACTAAATAAATAAATAAATGGAACTGCTCTCTTAATGTTCTTTTCAGATTGTTCATTGCTTATGTATAGAAATACAAGTGACAGGCACCTGGGTGGCTCAGTCGTTAAGTGTCTGCCTTTGGCTCCGGTCATGATCCCAGGGTCCTAGGATCGAGCCCCACATCGGGCTCCCTGCTCAGCAGGAAGCCTGCTTCTCTCTCTCCCATTCTTGTTGCTTATGTTCTTTCCCTTGCTGTCTCTCTCTGTCAAATAAGTTTTTAAAAAAAAATCTTAAAAAAAAAGAAAAAAGAAATACAAGTGACTTTTGTGTGTTGATCTTGTACACCTTGCAACTTTGCTGAATTCATGTTATTATCTCTAGAGAGTTTTCTTGTGGATTCCTTGGTATTTTATATATACAGGATCATGTCATCTGCAAATAGAGATAGTTTTGCTTCTTCCTAGGAAATCTAGGAACTCTAGTCACCACGGCCTCTTCAGACTTCCATTCCCACCTTCTCAACTCAGGGAAACTGGCAGCCTCCACTTGGGTTCTCCCCTCCTTGGAAAGCAGAAACCCTTTCCAGGAAGTAAGCTGAGACAGTCATGGGGTTCGCCCTGTTTGTTTCTCATCTCTCAGAGATCACTGGTACTTTAATGCCTGATATCCAATGTTTTAAAAAATCACTGTTTTATATATTTTGTCTGGTTTCTTAATTGTTTCAGGTGGTGTGATGGTTAATTTTATGTGTCAACTTGACAGGTCTCAGGGTACCCAGACATTTGATTACCATTATACTGGGTCTATCTGTGAGAGTGCTTCTGGATGAGATTAACATTTGAATCAACAGACTACATAAAGCAGACTGCCCCCCTAAATGTGAGTGGTCCCACCCAATCAACTGAAGACCTTAATAAAACAAAAAAGCTGAGTAAGAAGGAATTCTTACTGTTTTGATGAATGAGCTGAGTCTTTCCCTGCATTCAGACTCTAAGGAAACATTGGCTTTTCTTGGATCTTGAGCCTTCAGACTTTCCGACTGGAAAGTACACCATCAGCTTTCTCAGGCCTTCAGACTTGGACTGCAACTATACATTGGCTCTCCAGGGCCTCCAACTTGCAGACTGCAGAATTTGGGAGTCTCAGCTTCCCCAAGTAAGTGACCCAATTTCTTATAATAAATATATAAACATAACATCCTATTAGTTCTAATTCTCTGCAGAACCCTAATAATACAGGTAGGATAATAAATCTGCTCCCAGTTACTCTACCTTGGCCAGAGGCATAAGTCTAATGTATTTTTAAGAAAATTTTATTATGAGGCTAGTATTAGCTAACAGTCATGAATACTTTTTTTCTTACTTTCCTACAAGATACATATCTTTGTAATAGACACAAGGCAAGATTCTTTGCACCACATAAACAAAATATAGGATACAAAAAGAAGGAGATCAGAGTGGAAAATAGTGGAGGGCACTGATAAAGAGACTTCAGGGAGGCTGGGTGGCTCAACTGAGTAAGTCTGACTTTAGCTTAGGTCATGATCTCAGGGTCCTGGGATCAAGCTCCACATTCACTCCATGCTCAGTGAGTAGTCTGCTTCTCTTTCCCCCTCTACCCTTCCCCTCATTCATGCTCACTCTCTCTCAAATAAATAAAGTCTTTAAAAAAAAAAAAAAGATGGGACTTCATGTTTTATAAACCATTTTTGTATGCTTGTCTTGTTTCATATTCCGAACAACTGCGAGACTAAGCTATTAAGTACTTTTAGTTCCACTGTGCAGATAGTGAAATTGATTCAGAAAACTTAAATACCTTACCCAAGGCCTGCTAACAAAAGCAGGACTTGAACTCAAAACTTTTGACTCAAAATTACTTGCTCTGACATATAATTCTCAAGCAGGAAATACTGATTTATGAAGATACTTTACTAAAGAGAAAATACCTGTAATTTACAATCAATTAGATCAATGTCATAATTTCTTTCACTGACCAATTCTTTGACCCACTATTGATCCTAGCATGTTTTCATTGTCCTAATGACGCACCTTCCCTTCTTTCTTTATGCAGCTTAGATTTTTGCAGTACATCATTTAAAACAATTCCTTACATACTCAATTCCCATGTCCCTTTCTTTTTTCAGCATGACCTAATGATCATTTTCACACAAAACTTAAGATCATTAAACTCAAGTAGATCCTCAGGGCTACCTAGTAATTGTACTTAACTCTCTAGTCCAATGGCTCTCAAACACTTGTGTGCATAACCCAGAAAGCTTGTTAGAACACAGACTATTTGCCCTCACCTCCAGAGTTTCTGATTCAGGAGGTCTGGAATGAGCTCCAAGAATTTGCACTTCTAACACATTCTCAGATGATACTGGTGCTGCTCGTCCAGGGATAACATTCTGCTCAAGTCCATTCTTTCTCTACTGTCCTAACTGGGTATCTCTTCAAATCTCCAATCCCTTCTGCTCCATTCTCATTCTCACTGAGGAAAAAGAAGCAATCAGAAGACAATTGCCATATGCTCCGAATGTCAATCTACTTACCTCTCTGACATCATTCCCTTCTCAGGCATTCTATCTCATCTGCAAAACCCTCCCTGCTCTTCTTCAAATGGACCAACCTTGCCCCCACTACAGGGACTTTGCATTGGCTGCTTGAATGTTCTTCCCAGATATCTGTATGATTTGTTCCTTCACTTCCTTAAATCTGCTTTAGTGTCCACTTATTAGATATACCTCCCCCACCCCAGGCAAAAAAAGGAGAGACACCTTCCTGACCACCCCGGAGCCCCCCACTCCAGACATGTGCCTGGCACTGCCTAACTTGAATTATTTTTTTTCCATAGCACTTACCACCTGATCATTTAGGGATGTTTCATTTTGTAGAGACTTTGGGTAGAAGGGAGGTAGACACAGGCCAATTTCCCTGGGATTAAAGAGAGTTAGTAATAAAAAAAAGGAAAGCCCTGTAATACATTTATTTAAGACTGGCTATAAAGGAAAGGAAATAGGGACACGAAGTAGCAGGCTTGGGGCACCTAGGTGGCTCAGTCGTTAAGCATCTGCCTTCCGGCTCAGGTCATGATCCCGGAGTTTGGGGATCGAGCCTCACTCCCCCAGCTTGTGTTCCCTCTCTAGCTGTGTTTCTTTCTGTCAAATAAATAAATAAAACCTTAAAAAAAAAAAAAAGTAACATGCTCAAGCACAGGTTTATCAGGATGCAGAGGCAGGAATGAAGAACAGGGACCAGGACCAGTGCAAAGAAAAAGTTTAAAGATGCTGAATATTGAAAGAATGTATGAGAGAGGGAGACAGAATTACTTAAATGTCTGGAAAGAAAGGACTCACAGAACATAGGATTTTTGCTTTTGTTTTAAAGCAGACATCTACTAAGAGCTTACTATAATGCAGAGAGCACTGTAGGAAACAACTTATACCCACTGCCATATCTAATTTAATCTCCACAATAACCCTAGGAAGCAGGAATTTCCATCTTAGACTTTTCTGGACATAATCAGAGACCCCTACTAATAGATCTGCCCACTACAAAAACAATACAGGCCTCTTCTCCAAATAGTTTCATCCTTCCTTTTTCCCTTACCTTACTTATAATTGATCCTATAGGATCTCCAACTTCAAGGTCTCATGGAGGCAAACATGAGACCTCAAGAGCAAACTTTTGTGGAAGAAGCTGAACCATTTCTTAACTACTTCTTTACCACTTCGGGTCGTCATCAAGCTGCCCAGGCAGGTAATCAACTGGTTATACTCAAAAAATTCAGAAACCACCCTGACTCATAGGAACCAACCTTTCTTGACTGACTCCATACTGTCTTCATACAATTCACCCTCAGTTGAACTCTTAGAGCTACACCAAATATGTTTTCATCATAGCTACTCTAAGTCCTTTCTTTTCATTCTTTTTAGTTGCTCATTTCCCTCTTAGCCCCTCTACTTTCAGCAGAAAGCCTTAACTCACCAAAAACATGGAGGGTACACAATAGAAAATGTTTCAACCTCCTCTCCCTCTACTTTAACCTTTCATCTTACTCTCAAAAACATTCTTTACCTCTATGTCATCACTAATCCTACAAATGGTGATAATTATATGGTTTCCTTTCCAACATCTGTATCCATTTTTCTTGCTTTATCTTAGGACTCCAAAACAATGGTGATAACAAACATCCGTATCTTGCTCCTCCTGACTTAACCTGTAGGTCTTCCATGTTTTCCTCATTTGGACATACCTTTAGTGTTTCCCCACCAAGAATGGCCCTGGCTTCTCACTACAATGCTTATTTTAAATGCTCAAGGATGGAAAATCCACAAGGAGTCAGTTCAGGCTCACACAAAACCTCCTCTCTAGGATAAAGTTTATCCATATACTATTCTAATACAGACAGAGAGGACCCTAGACATACCTACATTACTTTCTTTTTTATCTTCTTTTTTTTTTCTAACAACATATAGTAGTCCCTCTTATCTGAGGTTTTGCTTTCCAAGATTTCAGTTACCCACAGTCAACTGTGGTCTTGAGGCTGATGATCCTCCTGACATAGTGTCAGAAGGTCAACAGTAGCCTAACGCTACATCATTCACTTCGCTTCACCTTATCACTTAGGCATTTTTTCATCTCACATTATCACAAGATGATGGTAAGTACAGTACAGTATGATATTTTGAGACCACATTCACATAACTTCTATTACAGTATACTATTATAATTGTTCTATTACTACTGGTTGTTAATCTCTTACTGTGTCTCATTCATAAATTGAACTTTATCATAGGTATAGATCAATAAAAAAATAGTGTATACCTGCAATTTCAGGCATCCACTGGCAGTCTTGGAATGTATATCCCCATGGATAAAAGAAGACTACTGAATTAACTTTCTGGGCATTTTAATCATAAGTCACTATTTATTAAAATGTTTTAGTGTCTTCTTTATCACAAAATAATTTTCTTTCTATAAAAACTATAAATGCAGGCTATGTATGCTCATTTTGCAAAAGTGCCATATAGGTGACTAGCCTGTAAAAGCGAAAAAAATTTTAAACTGAACCATATAGTTTAACTAGTGGCCAGCAAGGCCAAATAATCTTATACAAATCCCATTAGAAAAAAGAAAACTAGACAATCAGCTTTATGGTACAAATCAGCCAACAGAAAACTGATTTCAAAAACAATTCTCAAATGCTTAATAATGTATATTTATGACATGACTTTCAGCTGTTGTTTCACCTTCCAGCTAGACTGAATCAGATTTTAACCACCCATATGGCATTGTACATATGCAGGGAGCAAATGCAATCTACTGAAGCGAAGCAGTATATGCAAAAAGGGCTCAATTAAATTGTGGCATGTTTCTTGTAAATTAAAGCCCTATTGAATAATCACCTTCCATAGAAATTACCTTTCATAGGATGTTCCAACAATGTGCCATCATCATATGTAGCCGCTTTAATACATGCTTATTTATAATGCTTGACATAATGAATTCTCCCTCTTTATTCCCATAGAAATGAGAATGAGAATTTAAGCTTTTTAATTTTTCCTTGCTAGGCTGCTTTTGTGAATGTACCAGTAGTGAGACACTATTTTTTCATAACCTACAGTGCAAAAGAATGATTTAACCAGATACACTACTCATACATTATCAGAAACAAAAGTTTAAATGGATTTATGATGGAAAAATTCCATGGTATCCTCTCCCTCAAAAACATAAATTCTCCCTGGAAACCCATAAGCTCACTCTCCTAATGCTTATCTCAAACCTTTAAGGTTTTCATTCTTAAGAAAACAGAAGAAAATCATATGCTAAGATGTAAATACACAAAATAAGTTTTAGTATAACATGTCAGAAAGATTGACATATTTCCTCAAATTTATACAAAATTGCATGCTGTATTTGCAAATGTGCATTTTCTAAGAAGATAATCCAAATTTTTTATCCAATTCTCAAAGGGGCTGAAAACCCACAAAAAGATTAAGAACTATCAAGTAAAGCTACAAGATACAGTATCTCAGAGTCATACCTGATCTTAAAAGAACAGAAAGTTTGACTGATATCCTAGCTAAGAAGAAATTAGATCCCCTGGTGCTAATGCTATATATTTATCACACAGAAGAAAAAATTCCTACCCAAAAGAGTCAAAACTAAAATATTCAATCACAGTCATTTCTTAAAACCTAAAGAGAGGGGGGCACCTGGGTGGCTCAGTTGGTTAAGCGACTGCCTTCCGCTCGGGTCATGATAGCTGAGTTCTAGGATCGAGCCACACTGGGAGGCCTGCTTCTCCCTCTCTCATTCCCCCTGCTTGTATTCCCTCTCTAGGTGTGTTTCCCTCTGTCAAATAAAGTCTTTAAAAAAAAAAAAACTAAAGAGATATTCCATACATCCTGCCTAAGCATTCAAATTAACTCTGCCCATTTGATACACCAAATCAACCCTGAAAAACAAACTCAACAACAAGGGTGTTTAGGGGAAACCTGAGTCATATGCTACTCTTTGGACCAGAGTCTGGTGGAACAGCAGAGGGCCGTGAAAGAAAGGATAATTCAGTATCACAATTTTGTGTTTCACAAAGGTCTGTGTAAATGTACAGCTTCCTTCCTCCCACTTTCAGATGCTTCTAAAAGTCCTTAGCTTAATTATTAACTAAATCATAAATACTGGATTGCATTTTTAAAAACTTTCTCAGTTTAGTATAAATGGACTAGGAAAACTCCAAGGGACCTTCATGTTCAATTAAATACCACAGTTGCTACAACAGCAATGTCCTACTGAGCATATAAGTACCTGAGTCCTGTTAGGAACTCACTACCAAAGCCACTACACTTCTAGTTAAGAACAATCCCCAGATTCTATTCAGAATTAATGTGCCCACAGAAACCCTAAGTTAGAACCCATGATTCTGCAAGGAAGGCAGAAACTTACTTGTGAAGCGAGTGTGGCAGGAATAGTGCTGACTGCAACTGCATTTATCCAGCTATGTTAAAAAGAAAAAAGCAGGGGCACCTGGGTGGCTCAGTTGGTTAAGCGACTGCCTTTGGCTCAGGTCATGATCCCAGAGACTCGGGATCGGCCTCGCATCCAGCTCCCTGCTCGGCGGGAAACCTGCTTCTCTCTCTCACTCTCCCAGCTTGTGTTCCCTCTCTAGCTGTAGTTCTCTCTGTCAAATAAATAAAATCTTAAAAAAAAAAAAAAGGCAGCAGCTTGAGCAAGTAAAACTTCTGAAGACTTAGTACTGAAGAAAACAAAATCAACATATCAAAAAGATTTCAGATTTTTCCCACTAAAAAGTTATAGAATTTTATGCAACCTCCAAATATTCACAAACACAAAATACATTAGGGACACAGTGTGTATATGAATTATCCTTCACTAAGATAAATACCACTAAGAAAAATATAACTTTTTTTTTCACAAATTGTCCAAGTACTCTAAGTTAAATTTTGTTTTATCCATACTTCAAAAATTTTTTAAAGGTTTATTTATTTGGGAGGGAAGGAGCAAGCAGAGGGGAGAAGTGGATGGAGGAGAGAGAAACTTCGCTAAGCAGACTCCCAGCTGAGCACAGAGCCCAACTAGGGACTCAATTTCTTGACCCTGAGATCATGACCTGAGCCAAAACCAAGAGTCTGATGTTTAACTGACTGTGCCACCCAGGTGCCCCCATACCTCAAATTATGTTAAAAGTCATTTTCTAGAAAAACTTTAAAAACTGTTAATTCTTGGGCGCCTGAGTGGTTCAGTGGGTTAAAGCCTCTGCCTTTGGCTCAGGTCATGATCTCAGGGTCTTGGGATCAAGGCCCACATCAGGCTCTCTGCTCAGCAGGGAGCCTGCTTCTCCTCTCTCTCTGCCTGCCTGTGATATCTCTATCTCTATCTCTCTCTCTCTCTCTCTCTCTCTCTGTCAAATAAATAAATAAATAAATAATCTTAAAAAAAAAAAAAGTGTTAGGGGCGCCTGGGTGGCTCAGTTGGTTAAGCAGCTGCTTTCGGCTGAGGTCATGATCCTGGAGACCCAGGATCAAGCCCCATGCTTCTCCCTCTCTCAGGCCCTCTGCTCATGCTCCCTCCTCTCTAGCTGTGTTTCTCTCTGTCAAATAAATACATAAATAAAAATCTTTTTTTAAAAAAAATTTTTTTAAAGTGTTAATTCTTAACTATACTCATTATGTGAGATCTATGGTGCTCAGCCTCTCTGAGGTTAAAGTCACTCAAATACTGAAATTTTGGTGGCACACTTCAAAGGACAAGGTCACATCCTCATCACTATACATGATTCCCTTTCATCAGTATGTCTGTGTATATGGAGGGAGCTCTTTACCACTCTGACCTATATAGGCACAAAACAAAGTTCCTGCATGCTCCAGTTAACAAGCAATCTTTCCTAGAGCCGGTTGGACACTGTGCCAGCCAGCTTTTAGGCCAGCCCATGGCCTTTTACTACTCATCTTGCTCTGTTTTGTCACATGACCCACTACCTCAGACCCACTAATTCAACTAAATATTTCTCCTACTCAAATAAAAATAAGTATCATTTCCCCCAAATTTAATAACCATCTGTGAAGGGTTTATAGCGTAAGTGCTACAATAGCACAATTTGAAGCCTGTGTGCTAATCAAGATGATGTGCTTCAAAATGTTAATAATTTGCTATAAGATAACCATGAAGTCAAAATAGATATATACACTTTAAACAACACCTTATCTGTTGAACTTAATTTTCTCTAGTACCTAGTGTTCAAATACCTTCCCTTCCTGATATTTAAGCCTCAATAACAATTTAGCCTAGGTGCCTGGCATTCTACCCACATGAATTCATTTAAGCCTCACAACAACCCTATGAGGTATATACCTAGTAACAAATCATTTGTAAACGGGGAAAAAAAAGCACAGCAAGGTTAAGCAATAATAAGTGCCAGAAACAAACCCAAGCAATCTGAGCTCTCCTACATCCATGGTCTTAACCCGGATGCTAGCCAAAAGAATTCATTATTAACACCATATTTGCTCCATTGGTTTTCACACTAAGAAGATTTTGGACAACACAGATTTAGATTTCATTATTTTCAAGGATTTTCTTTTTATGTTAAAGATTAAGTAAGCCAGGGCGCCTGGGTGGCTCAGTGGGTTAAAGCCTCTGCCTTCGGCTCAGGTCATGGTCTCAGGGTCCTGGGATCGAGGCCCGCATCGGGCTCTCTGCTCAGCAGGTAGCCTGCTTCCTCCTCTCTCTCTGCCTGCCTCTCTGCCTACTTGTGATCTCACTCTCTGTCAAATAAATAAATTTTAAAAATCTTTAAAAAAAAATAATAAAGATTAAGTAAGCCATTAATCACAAAAATCACTAAAGTGCAGAATAAACTCCAATTAAATAGTGATGGAACATACAAACACCTAAAAAGAACTGAAATCCTGAGTTCCTTCACTTCTCCAGATCATTTCCTTACCTATAAAACATAAAATGAAGGGTTAAAATAGATAATCTCCACAGTTCCTTCTGGTTCAAACACTGAAAAATTAGTAATTAAAAAACCAGCAATTCCATGGGGCACCTGGGTGGCTCAGTTGATTAAGCGACTGCCTTCAGCTGAGGTCATGATCCTGGAGACCCAGGATCAAGCCCCACATCGGGCTCCCTGCTCGGCAGGAAGCCTGCTTCTCCCTCTCTCAGTCCCTCTGCTTGTGTTCCCTCTCTAGCTGTGTTTCTCTCTGTCAAATAAATAAAATATTTAAAAAAAACAAAAACAAAAAACAAAAACCAGCAATTCCTTAAATGATTTGAGACAGTGCTATCTGGGAAACTTGGGTGGTGCAGTCAGTTAAGCACTGACCCTAGGTTTTGGTGTTCGTTGTGATCTCAAGGGTGCTGAAATCAAGCCCATGACCTGCTCTGCACTCAGCAGGGAGTGTGCTTGAGATTTTCTCTTCCTCCTCCCCCCGGCTCCCTCTCCTCACTGCATGTTTGTGCCTTCTCTCTCTCAAATAAATAAATAAATCTTAAAAAAAAAAAAGTGCTATCCACTGGCAGGCTACAATCAACTGAAGTAATTGATTTCTAAACTACAAAATCATTCAAGTTTCTAAATATGTATTTTATTATAAAAGATAACCAAATTACAGAAAGTATGGCAAGAAGCATAAACCATAATCCCAGGACATTAAAAAGGTTGGCATTATTTTCTTCTAGTCTTTTCCTTACTATGCATTGCTTTACATGATTGTCATTACTGAAGAGAGGGAGGGAGAATAAATGGAAGTGAGAACCGCACTTTTTTTTTACTTGAACAATTTATGACAAAGATGTTTCATGTTGCTACAAGGCTGACCATGATGCATCCTCATTGCCACCACCACCCCATTACCTGTCCAACCTCATCCCTTGCTACTCTCCTTCCCTCTATTACAGCCCTTCCTCTTATTGTTGTTCCTAGAACACATCAGGCACATTTCCAACTTTGTCCCTTTGTAAACTTGCCTTTCCCTCCGCCTCAAATGTTCTTCCTCCAGCTACCCTTTCACTTATTTCAAGTCCTTACTCAAAAGAAATTTTCTCAAAGAAGGCAATCTAAAACGTCAAGCCCTCTCCCTGAAATTTTTCATTACCTCCCTTCACTTTTTTTACTATCTTACCATTTACCTCTGAACACGTTGTTTCATGTACTTGTTTATTTTCTATCTCCTCCACTAAAATTAAAGGTAAATGAGGGCATGAATTCTAGTTGTTAATGATTTGCCAGAACCTAGAAAAGTACCCAACATGCAGCAAATGCCCAATAAATATTTGCTGGATGAATAACCTCTATCATCATTTTAAATAACTATATCCTATTCCATCAAGTGCTTACACCCAGATTTATCTAGTACTTCCCCCAACTGATGGATATACTGGTTATTGCTAATCTTTTACTATTGTAAATAACGCTCTATGTAGGGGTCAGCAAGCTTTTTCTGGAGAGGTTCAGACAGTAAATATTTTCCGTTTTCCAAGGTTTCTGAAATAACTACTAAACTCTTCCACTCTGGCACAAAAACAGCCGCAAACAACAAATGGTTGTAAGTGGATATGGGCTACAGCTGGCCAGATCTGGCTTGTGGTGTCTGATCTCTGCTTTATGGCACAGCACTGCTGTGTATGTACCTTTTCCCATCCTTTCAATTAGTAGAATTACTAGATAAACAGGTATAGATAAACCTATGGCTCTTAATACATTCTGTCAAAATGCTTTCCTAAATGATAATCATGAAGAAGTAGAGCAACTGAGACACTGACACACTGCTGATGGCAGTATAAATTGATACAATCACTCTGGAAAACTGGCAGTCTCTAGGAAAGCTGAGCATATACACTCTATGACTCAGCAGTCAGGATACTTGTTTTCTTTCAAGAAGATTGTGTTAGATAAGAGGAGTGAGTACAAGGGGTTCCTCTAAGGTGCTTGATGAAGTCCAGCTTCTTGATGAGTGCTAGTCACATTTATTCAATTTGTAACAATTCATCAACTGTACATACAATATGTTGATTGTTGGTATACTGTATTATATTTTGAAGGGGTTCAGAAAGCACCAAATATGTCATTTTGGCAATTATTTTGGGCTGAAAGCATGTGAGAAATAGCAGTTTCAGGAAGGTCTTTCTGACCTCCCTCTTTCTACCTAAAAGCAGGTCATAAAATTTCCCATGAGAAAGGTGCCTTTCTTATACAGGAAGAGAAGAACATTCTTAGCACTGGAGACTGGGAGATGATGCCAAATGGATCTGTACAAATACACCTATTAAAATAACCCTTATCTTCCATTACTTTCCCCCATATATTTTCTTGTTATTGTTTCACAGTTTATGGCCTCTAAAACTCCTTTGTACAGTCACTTCCCCACAAATATATTGATTCTTTGTTTAAAATATATATAAACTCTCAGTTCTAACTGCTTATTCAGGTCTTCATTTGCCTTGTGAAGACTTCATGTACATATAAAAATATTATGGTGGCGCCTGGGTGGCTCAGTTGGTTAAGCGACTGCCTTCGGCTCAGGTCATGATCCCAGAGACCCGGGATGGAGCCCCACATCGGGCTCCCTGCTCAGCGGGGAAGCCTGCTTCTCCCTCTCTCACTCCCCCTGCTTGTGTTCCCTCTCTGGCTGTGTTTCTCTCTGTCAAATAAATAAAATCTTAAAAAAAAAAAAATTAAATAACATCTGTATGATTTTCTCCTGTTGATCTGCTTTTTAGGCCACACCACAGAATCAAAGAGGGTAGAAGAAAGTTTTTCCTCCCCTACACCTTCAAAGTTTAAAAGAACAAAAAAAGAATTCTATATACCCATCAGCAATATATATGAGAATAACTTCATCCCTTCCTTTCCCCTCACCAAAAATGGGCATTACATCATTTTATATTTTTGCTATTTTGGTAGATATTTAAAAAAATAAATGGATCGATGGGGGGCACCTGGGTGGCTCAGTCATTAAGCGTCTGCCTTTGGCTCAGGTTATGATCCCAGGGTCCTGGGATTGAGCCCCCATCAGGCTCCCTACTCAGCAGGAAGCCTGCTTCTCCCTTTCCCACTTCCCCTGCTTGTGTTCCCTCTCTCATTGTGTGTCTCTCTCTGTCAAATCAATCAATCAATCAATCAATCAATCAAGTTTTAGGAAACAAAACAAAGGAACATGGGAAAAAAGAGACATATGAAAAACCAGATTCTTGGGGCACCTGGGTGGTTCTCTGAGCATTTGCCTTCAGCTCAGGTCATGATCCCAGGGTCCTAGGATCGAGTCCCACATCGGGCTACCGGTTCAGCAGGGAGCCTGCTTCCCCCCTCCTTCTCCTGTTCTTCCTGCTTGTGCTCTCTTGCTCTCTCTGTCAAATAAATAAATAAAATCTTAAAAAAAGAAAAAGAAAAAGAAAAACCAGACTCTCAAGTATATAGAACAAACTGGTGGTTACCAGTGGGGCGGTAGATGGGGGCATGGGTGAAACAGATGAAGGGGATTAAAACAGTACACTTTTGGTGATGAGTACTGAGTAACACAGAACTGCTAAAAACTAATGTACACCTGAAACTAATATATAACAGTATATGTTAATTATAGTGGAAGAAAGAGAGGAAGGAAGGGCAGGAGGGAGGGAAGAAGATGGAAGATAGATGGAAAGTCGAAAAGAAGGAAAGGACTCCTTAGTGGCACAGTCTGTTAAGCCTCTAAGTCTTGGTTTCAGTGGTCACGATCTCAGGATAATGAGATTGAGCGCCACAGCAGGCTCCGCGTGCCCAGAGTCCGCTTGGGATTCTCTCTCCTTCTGTCCCTCCCACTCCTGCTCTCTCTCTCTCTCCCTAAAATAAGTAAATAAATAAATATTTTTTAAAAAAGTAAAAGTAAGTGGACTGCTGCATCATGTTAAACTTAGTTATCAGTGAGGCAGATAATTGCTCTTCATTTTACTTATTTTTCCCCAAAGGAAAATCAATTCTTTTGTAAATCATTACAATTAAAAATACAGTGCCATGAGGACCTCAACTCTCTATCACTGAATTTTCTCCAAACTGTTGCCTTCCTTTTTAATTGTATTTTTTAAAAAACAAACTTTAAAAGTTTGTTTTCACATAGCCAAAATGAGTGATCTTTTCACCTATGTACACTTTTCTCAAAAAACATTATACAGAATTATATTCTTTCATTTTTAACAAAAATATTGTTTCTTATTACATGTATAAAGATATCCTTACTTCTCAGGCCAGTAGTTTGCTCTTAGAAAGACAAACACCTATTTGGATGATTAACAGGAAGGCATCAACTAAAAAGGTATTAAGGAAAATCTATAGAATGAATTTTGACTCTAAAGATAATTTTTAAGTAAGAAAAACCCCAGGGGCGCACGCTGGCTCTGTCAGTAGAACAAGCAACTCTAGATCATTAGTTAGAACCCTACATGGTGGGAGAGGGGAGGGTAGAGTTTACTTAAAAAAGAAAAAAAAAAAAAAAACTAAACATTTGAGGCAATTATTTTATTAATGGAAAGATTTTATAACATCAGTGTATAGACACATCACTAAAGAAATATTAAGTATAGAGGAAATATAATTTGTGATAAGACTTTCATCCATCATAAGTCAGCCAGTTAAGCAAAAAAAAAAAAAAGAAAATATTACTATCAAGAATATATTCACATATACTATATTCGTAACAATATCCTCAGGCAGAATATTACTTATAAAAATATATACTTTTCATTGAATATATTCACTTGTATTACATATATTCAAAAAGAAAATATTTACAGGAAGACTAGACCATCACATAAAACTATTAGCTTTCAAAAACAGAACAATCCTTAAAACACTGCTCTGGGGGCGCCTGGGTGGCTCAGTTGGTTAAGCGACTACCTTCAGCTCAGGTCATGATCCCGGAGACCGGGGATCGAGTCCCACATCTGGCTCTCTGCTCGGCAGGAAGCCTGCTTCTCCCTCTCTCACTCCCCCTGCTTGTGTTCCCTCTTTGGCTGTGTTTCTCTCTGTCAAATAAATAAAATCTTTAAAATAAAAAAAAATTAAAAAATAAAAAAAAAATACACTGCTCTGAAGGAGGAATGGGAATACCTTCAGCTAAAATTTCACAGAAATCTTCAAAGGCTATTTAGACAAGGTTTGGTAAATCTGTGAATTTGACAGATTTGTCAGTTGGGGGTGGGGGATAACCTTCCTTGCATTGGTTGTAGGAAACTGTTTTAAAGTTGCAAAACTTCACAACCAGAAAGCTTAAAACAATTTTCTGGGGAGAGAAACAAATTTCTATCTGCTTGTGTTTATCCAGATCCCAGAAAAGGACTCTTGGCAGATTTCTATAAGTAACTGAAAGCCACCTTTTACTTAAATTTAACTATATGTGGGAAACATTTTCCCTAAAAGTAATTAAAATTTTAAGTTTGTCCAAGAGATAAACTTTTGTTATACAAAAATCCATTAATGCAGAGCTTGTTTTCTCAAGATGCCAGATAAAGTATACTTATTATTATTGAGCCATAATTGTCATGAAAATGTTAACCCCAGTAATTCAGAAAAGAACTGAATTATCTGAAACAAATATGCTAACTTATCACTATATTATAGAGAAGATAAACTCAAAAAACTGTTAATCAAATTCGTGGGGCCACCTGGGTGGCTCAGTCATTAAGCATCTCCCTTCAGCTCAGGTCATGATCCTGGAGTCCCAGGATCGAACCCCACATCAGGCTCCCTGCCCAGCCAGAAGCCTGCTTCTCCCTCTCTCACTGCCCCTGCTTGTGTTCCCTTTCTCACTGTGTTTCTCTCTGTCAAATAAATAAATAAAATCTTAAAAAAAAAAAAAAAGAATCAAATTACTGCTTACTGTTAAGAATCAAATTACTATCTTAACTTTTTTTTTTAAGTTTTATTTATTTATTTGACAGACAGAGATCACAAGTAGGCAGAGAGAGAGAGCAGAGGAAACAGGCTCCCTGCTGAGCAGAGCGCAGACACGGGCCTTGATCCCATGACCCTGAGATCATGACCTGAGCCAAAGGCAGAGACTTTAACCCACTGAACCACCCAGGCACCCTACCTCTCCTTTTTTTTTTAACCTAATATTTGTTACCTTTGATCAATAGAAAAAAAAAATTCCAAGATAATAACAACAACAACAATAAAAACCATGCTAAGAATGAACAAGGAGTTCTAAGCAAGCTGGGCAGTGCAAAGGCTTAGTTTGGACTCTCCTCAAATCTCACAAAACAGATGAAGTAGACCAAGAAAGAGACCAGCATATATGCTCAACAGCTATTATACAAAGATGCAAAAGCAATTCAATGGAGGAAGGACAGCTTTCTCATCAAATGGTGCTGGCAACTGAACATTCATAGGCAAAAAATAAACCTCAACTAAAACTTCACACCTTAAATAAAAATTAACACAAAACAGATCAGACTTAACTATAAAATGTATCACTTGGGGCATCTTGGCTCAGCTGGTATCTGCTTTCGGCTCAGGTCATGATCTTGGGGTCCTGGGATCAAGCCCCAAATTAGGCTCAATGGGGAGTCTGCTTCTCCCTCTCCTTCTGCCCCTCCCCCCTCCAGGAGTTATTTCTCTCTCTCTCTCTCTCTCTCTCTCGCAAATATTAAAAAAATAAATAAATAAAATGTAGAACTTAAAAAGATGGAGAAAACAATATAGGAAAAATATCTGAGATCTGGGGCTAGGCAAATAATTCTTGTATTTGATACTGTAAAATGGTCGCCAGATATCCAAAATGGTAGTTGTGGGCTAACTAGGACATCTGACCCTAGGTGAGTACAATAATGTAAACGTTTCCCGGAACTCTGAGCTGGAAAGCACCGAACCGGCCCTGGCCAATTACAAAGCTATAAGAAATTACTCCACTGTGCTATCATGCATTACCAGCTGCTTCTGCTTCGGTAAAAGAATAAACTTACTTACTCCTGTTGCTTTGCTATTGGATGGAGACATGCCCACCAGAATATGTTTTGTTCCTTTAGAGACATACCCACCAGGATATGTTCTGTTCCTTTAAAGACATATCCACCAGGATACATTTCATTTCTTTGGAGACATGCCCACCAGGATATGTTCCGTTTCATTAAAAACCCAGACCGCCCTAGAGTCGGGGCCCTCACAGAGACCAGGCTCTCTAGCTAGCGGTCGCTGACCAGCTACAATAAATCTCTCACTGTTTAACCCTTAATGGTGTCAGCGGTGACTGAGCACGCCCTATAACAATACCAAAGCATAATCCATAAAAGGAAAAACTGGTAAAATTTAAATTAAAACCTTTTGCTCTGTGAAAGCCCATGTGAAAAGGATTAAGGTACAGACTGGAGAAAAAAAAAACAAAACTGCGAACCATGCATCTGACAAAGGACAAAGGAATAGTAATTAGAATATATAAAGAACTCTCAAAATAGCAAAAAAATTAAAAAATCCACTTAGAAAATAGGCAAAAGACATAAAGAGACATTTCTCAGATGAGGACATACAGATGGTAAATAAGCGCATGAGAAGATGTGCATATTAGCCATGAGAGACATACAAATTAAAACCACAATGTTACTACACATACATCAGAATGCCTAAAATAAGAAATAATGACAGCAAGTACTAGCAAGGATATGGAGAAAGTGGATAACATATATTGCTGGTAGGAATATAAAATGGTACAATCACCCAGGAAACGTTTGGCAGTTACTGAAAAGACTAAACACATAATTACTATATGATACAGCAATTACATTCCTGGCTACATATCCCAGAGAGATTACAAATTACGTTCATAACCTGTTATTTATTTATTTGAAGGACAGAGAGCAAGCCAGTAAGGACAAGCAAAGGGGAGAGGTAGAAGTAGGCTCCCCACTGAGCCAAGAGCCCCAAGTGGAGCTCTATCCCAGGATTCTGGGATCACAACCTGAGCCAAAGGCAGACACTTAATTGATTGAGCTACCCAGGTGCCCTTCATAACAACTTTATCTGTAAGTCAAGAAATAGAATCAACCCTGGGCGCCTGGGTGGCTCAGTGGGTTAATGCCTCTGCTTTCAGCTCAGGTCATGATCTCAGGGTCCTGGTATCAAGGCCCACATCGGGCTCTCTGCTCAGCAGGGAGCCTACTTCTTCCTCTCTCTCTGCCTGCCTCTCTGCCTACTTGTGATCGCGCTCTCTGTCAAATAAATAAATAAAATCTCTCTAAAAAAAAAAAAAGAAATGGAATCAACCCAGATGTCCTTCAACAGATGAAGTTAAATAAACTAGGATACACCCATGGATTACTACTCAGGAATAAAAAAGAACAAACTACTAGGGCACCTGGGTCCTGGGATCAAGCCCCGCGTCTGGCTTTCTGCTCAGGGAAGAGCCTACTTCTCCCTTTCTCTCTCTCTCTGCCTCTCCTGCTTGTGCTCTCTCTCAAATAAATAAAATCTTAAAAAAAAAAAAAAACTGATACATGAAACTTAGATGAATCTTCAGGGAATTATGCTTATTGAAAAAAGTCAATCTCAAAGGTTACATATAATATGATTCCATCTATATTATTTTTTTAAACAAAATTTCAGAAATGGTTATCAAAGCTTAGAAATAGGCTAATAGCATGTGAGCAGAATAGAAGGGCTGGTAGAAACAGTAACATATGTAGGTTATAAAACATACTGTACTGATCCTAATATACACAAATGAGTACCAATAAAACTGGGAATCTGAATATGAGTGGTGTATATTATCAATGACAATGTATTCATTTATTAGGGTTATGATAGCAAAATACCAGATTGGGTGGATTAAATAACAGAAATTCATCTTCTCAGTTCTGGAAGCTAAAAATCCAAGATCAAGGTGTCAACAGGTTTGGTTTCTTTTTTTTTTTTTTTTTTTAAAGATTTTATTTATTTATTTGACAGAGAGAAACACAGCAAGAGAGGGAATACAAGCAGGGGGAGTGAGAGAGGGAGAAGCAGGCTTCCCGCCGAGCAGGGAGCCCGACATGGGGCTCGATCCCAGGTCTCCAGGATCATGACCTGAGCCGAAGGCAGTCGCCCAACCAACTGAGCCACCCAGGCGCCCCCAAGTTTGGTTTCTTCTGAAGCCTTTCCTTGGCTTCCAGGTAACTAAGTCCTCATTGTGTCCTCGCATGGTCTTTCCTCTGTGCACAACATCTCTAGTATCTCTTTTTGCATTCAAACTTCCTCTTCTTACAAGGACAGCAGAACGGATTAGGGTCAAACTAACAACCTTGTTTTAACTTAATAACCTCTTCAAAGGTCCCACCTCTAAATACAGCCATACTCTGAGGTACTGAGGGTTCTGACTTCAGCATATGAATCTGGAGAGAATACAATTCAGCCCATAACAGTTAATATTTTTGTTGTGATATTATAAATATTTGCAAAATGTTACCATTTAAGGAAACTGGGCAAATAGGCAAAGAATCTATTATTTCTTACAACTGCAAGTGAATCTACAATTATCTTAGTAGAAAACGAACACACAGATAAACAACCGTTAGGGTAACAAAAGACACAATGTTCAACAAAATTAGGTGATAAGGTAGCCCCATGAACCCCAGATGAGTGGGCAGAACTAAAATACACATAAAAATAGAACTCAAAATCAGCAACTGGGCAGATGAGGGGAGAAAAAGGAGACCTGTTATTAACAAAGCTGGTGAACAAGAAATTACTAACAATCACTCTAAAAAGGACAGGACCCTGCTTGAGCGAAACTGGATCAAGAAAAACAGCTTGTCAGACTTCTAGGGGATATAAGACCTAATGAGA